>CM076726.1:3402230-3652471 GCA_038501795.1 Pseudopleuronectes americanus
CAATTGTCAGAGTATGAAAGTATGGTGCTCTGTGACTTATACACCTGTCGTTTCCTGGGTGTAAAAGTCTAAACGAAAGACAATTAAGTGTTAAAGATTTATCACAGTGCAGTACATCTCATTCTGCAAAAATGAACCATTAACAGACCCGTTAGGAAACCCCAGACCATAATTCAAGTTAATTTGACTTCTTTTGATAAAACAGTTGTCACCATCTGCTTGATAAGTCCAATCATTTAGAAAGTCCATAGTTGAAGCTACAGGCTTGAACTCAAATGTGATAAAGAAGTTAAAAGGGGAACTGTACTATAAGACTGTGAAAAGGTTAAAGGTGTAAAAAGGGAAGGAAGTCTATTATCAATGAGTTGTTTCTTGTGTTTGGTATCATGTCTGGCAACCGACAGTCTGAATTCATTCATTACTGTGAGACGGTGGAAATCAGTTGCTTCCTCACTCATGTCCAAGTTATCAGCTGTCAGGGAGCGAGCAGGTAGACTAGAGAGGCCGAGGTAGTTTTTCTGAAATTTGTTTTTGTTTTTATTAACATAAAGGCAAAACTAAACTCAGGTACCGACTGAAGACGAGTCAACAGCACAAACTGACACACCGGGGAAACATAAAGTGACTGATCAGGCCACTCAAACACAAAGGGGTATAGACATACTAATATTTAAGCAAATTACAGCAGCCATAAAAAAAATGCCAGTATTATTCAGTCTAATATTAACTATGGAAAGTTTTTTATAACAAACAATATCAAAACAGTAGTCTCAAATTAAACAACTTAAAATCTAAATAACGAAACATGTCCCTCCCCATGATAACGACGAACATGGTGCAGTCCAACTACTTACCAAGACCATTTAAGTCTCTCCGCTGCAGCTAGACCTACCTGGACCAACGGGCCAGACCACTCCAGCAGCAGCCTCCCCCAGGTACTGAGAACTATGGAGAACTCAAGGAACTTCAGTCATTCTCAATAAATAAATAACTTGGAAGTATGTTTTATGAAACCCAAATCTATGTGTCCAGTTAATTATCTGCGGGTGTGTGAGCAAAAAGAAAACAGATGTAAGAAAGGTTGCCACCATGTTGCAGAGGTTTAGTGAGCGGCCATCACACAGGTCATGAATAAACAGTTTTTAGACTAAAGAGTTGATTTTTATTTCTGATAAACCCAACTGCTTTTTAACTGGTTTTCTTTCATAATTTCATCTTTATTCTTCTCACATCTACTTAGGTAATTTTTTAGTTTGCTTACTGGCATTTAGCACAATATATACTTATATATTTCTTATATGAGAAGCAGTCCTTGAGAGACAACATTGAAAGTGTTTAAACAGTTTATCATCATATTGAGTTGAAATGGACGCCAACAAATTTGAAGATAATGCAAAACAATTTTGTTTTTATTCTTTTAATGATTTACCATCATTAACATGGGTGACACTTTACAAACAGTATTTATTATTATTTTTTCACAATTAATTATTTGCTGATATGTTGCAAATAGTGCGTTTTCTCTCATCAAATGCATGGCCATTAGTCAACACAGAACACACCCAGCGCTAATAACAAGCATCAAAAGGCACTGTATCAGAAATAATTATCTCTGACGTGTGATAATACAACGTGTGATGGAATAATTGCCGCCATTGTTGGCACAGAGCCGGTACTTTCGAAAAATGCTGCTTGTAATAGTGCCGACCATTTTTCTCAGGTGACTTAATAGTAAACAAAAAATTGTCATCGACCCTAACCCGTGGAAACAAAATAAACTTTGTACAAAATAGTGGGGCCCTCTTCCACTGTTCTCTTTCAACAACAAAGCTCACAGATCATAAAAAAAAGGCAGGAAGGCTAATTTGCTCTGTTGACTTCAGACCAATGTGGCTTTATTGTTAAAATAATCTGGGAACATGCTGTGGATTTGAAGTGTCACAACATCTTCTTATCGTTTGTACAAGAACTAACAATTCTGAAGGATTCCATGAGGTTTGGGGAGCTAACAAATAATGTAAATGGCATTTTGATATACAAATATATTGTGAATGGCTGCTATCCTCAGAATAACATCATCACTCTTTGCTTCCAGCAGAATAACACTGACACAAGCACCACTGTTACTGGGACAGATCGAAATCAATTTGAAATAAAACAAATCAACCTTCCTGGACCCAAACAGACACGTTAACTCAAACTTTCTCTTACACTAAGCAGATTTTGATCACAACATTCAAAACCAGTCATATGATAGCAGAAGTGTGTATATCCCAGTATCTGGCTGTGGTGAAGAGCAGCTGTACATGCATCGATACACGGAACAAGTGCTCACATGATATTTGCAAAGTCGCACACGTGCAAGAGTAATTGTATGTATGTGGGACCTTTTTTTTTATGTGTATTTATGTCTTTTTTTACAGCTGCCTTTATTAAGAGTTTAAAATCTCCATAGCATGTTGTAAAGATAACCCGAGAGTCCAAAAGACAGATGGCTGTGTACAAGAAAAAGCAAGAGACACACACACGCACACAATTTAAAGTTATCCATGACGTTTGAGTCACAGCAGAAAGATTAACACTTGGTTTTGCAAGGCATTTTAACAATATCACAAAGCAGCAAGGTCAGTACTAATAAGCACCTAGTACGGAGGCCCTTAAGTCCCAAATGGTGATGTTCACACAAGATAAATAACTTGTCTGCACACAATACATTGCTTTCAAATGCGTCTTTCCTGGCTTCAGCTACACACAGCCACTTGATGGAGAGAACGCTCATCAAGGTCTATTTCACTTATGTCCTACAATGAAACCACTGCAGCTGTAAAAAGCTAAGAAGCAACTTCCCTGTGGTTATCAATACATGCAGACTAGACTATACAATTACTACCTTTTACCACAAGGTTCTCTTGTGCAAGCAGGATAATGACCATGTGGGAATGAGTCAATATCTTGCATTAAAACATAATAAATTAGATCACGTTACAAAATCCACAAAGTGTTTAAAAAACTAAGACTAGTCATAAAATCCGTTTTAAAATGGAAGATACAAAAATTATTGATGTGTAAAACCAAAGCTGAACTAGGAAAATTAAAACCCAAATAGAATCAGGGAAGGCTTCACGACACCTAGTGAGAGATCACTGACTCACCCCGGCAGCAAGTTATTATCTATACAAGTTATCTTGTGGGCAAAAAAACCACACAAAAATATATAAAAATCACCTGTCAGGAATTTAGCGGCTCCGTACCAAAGAAATGAAGTGGAAATGCAGGGTATTTCTATCAATGCTGAATTCCACCCAGTCTACTCTAGTCCTCTTAGTACTCTCCTGTCAGGCCTGGAGATAAGACTATATCAATATAATATCTTTTTTTTTCTCCATTCCTCAAAATGACTTGAACTGACTTTCAACACTTAAGTGGAGAACAGCTTACACCTGCATGAGCCTTTCAATCCCCCAAAAAAAAGAAAGGGAAAAGGCTATTGTTACAGTAACAACTCCACCTTTGAATTATGTGAAATGAAAAACTAAACAAACAAAAACAAATCCCCTGGATACACACGATGCCAGTGATGATGACATGTAACAGTAGTGGTGAAAAGAAGCTGACAACATTCATGAGCATCTAGGATACAATTTAATTTCTTACCATTACCATTTTTAATGGCAGCAGTTGACTAATGGTCTGAATAACAATTTTACTCTTTTAGTTGATCCTTTATAAAAACTGGTATTTTTCTTGGTCAATATAAAAAACCCTTTTTTTAAGTGTTACCACTGAGAGCAAAGTTAAAACTTAACTTTAACTGAATGATATAAATTTGGATAAATAAAAACTGTATTTCTGTTGTATAAACCCACATGTGATTATTATTATTCTTAGTTAAACAGTCAGTGACGATGCAACTCAACGATCATTATTTCTAACTTGAAGGCGACAAAACACACGATGTTTGGAACAGTGACTGTAGATTTGTCAGTGGCTTTTTCCATTTAAAATGGAATCAGACATATTTGATGAGGGATTTTAATGGATGACACCATGTGCAGCTGATTTTGGTTCAATCTACTGCACAATTTGACTTGTTACGAGTGTGGTGGGTTTGTTAAAAAAATCAAAAGGTAAAAATTACAATTGAAAGGCCCAAGCTTCATTTCAACTGTAAAAGCGAGAGAGAATTGATTTGGGAACTTTTGGGTAGAAAGTAGATATGTCTATTTCCTGAAAGGTTTGTATTCCAAAAACTATTAATTTGAAGTCATCTTCTGTTCAGCACCCAATATTTGGCAATTATTTTTGTATACAACATTAATTGTCAGGAATTCCCGACATGGATGGAAAGTGATGTGTCATTTTATGTTGTATCTTGTATGTAATTTTGATTGAGGAACAATAGGAACAATATCCCCATTTGGAAATCTCACATCTGTCCACCTCACATACATGGCAGTAAGGTTTAACGTGACGAATGCTACAGGCACTGCAAACGTACACGCAAACACACGTATACCACCTCACTGAAAACAATTCTTAGATGCACACTTATAAAAGAGAAATAAAAAGTTCACAAACAGAAGCAGAGGTGCGGTTTTTCAGTGAGTTTTCCACAGGGTTTGCATGTGTACGTAAGGCAAAGTAGAATTAGTTGTGAATGTTTTGCATCTTGATCTTGTTTGGGTGGGGAGGGGGTATGTTATGGCAAGCTAGTGACACGGGGCACCTGTGCACATCTCGCTCCTTGTGGAAGACTTGTGATCTGTCTCGACCCGTTCTGTATTTTCTGGGGCTGCAGAGGCCCAGGCCATTTCCGGAGGGGAGTCAGTCGTCAATGTCCTGGTACATGTTGTCGTCAGAGGGCCGCCCCAACCAAGGCTGTATTCTGTGCCGGGAGTACTTGAGCTGAAGCAGGTCTCCCACCTCGTTGATGACACACAGAGCCTGTCGAGACATTCACACAAGAAGAAAAGCTGACAACGTGAAGGGCGATATGTGGCCTGAGCTAATTTAAAGTTGCACCGAGCAGGATTTTAACAGAACCGTCTCCTAGGATTAAAGCACAAACAGAAAAGACTTCCAACTCTAAAGCTGCAAATGGACGGAACATTGTGGTCCTATTGTGAAGGTGAAGCAGTTTGTTCTGGCTGAAACTCAGAGTTAAGTTAAAACTTCTCTACATTTCAAGCTGGTAATACTAATATTACACAGGCATGACAAGTGTGACGTCACATCTGTCTTAAGCTCACAAACACAGTTCTCTGGAGGGATTATTAAAAAATGATTTGCCAGGGCTGGTGCACATTTACTACAGCTCAGTTACTGCAGATCACTTTTTACAGTTTCAGACAGAAAACTGCTGCCAGCATCACCACAGACCAAGCAAACAGCACTTGTTATAACTTAAAGCTGCGTTAATAGTGTTTTGTCCACTTGGGGGCAGTGCAACAAGTTGGCAACACAACAGGCATGTACTGTACAATCACATTTTAAAGCTGATGTGGTGAATGTGACACATCAATACTGTAGGCTACTTGATTTGTATCATGTGTGCACATACATTAGCATTGACTGCAATTCTAGCACCCTAGGTCACATACTTCCCTAGGAACTCTGTCATCTAGAGTCTTTATCTATTACATACAAATCATCCCAGGACAAACATAGAAAGTCTGAAAACAAAAACCACGACACCATTTGAAAACAATAGAGTTGGTGTTGGGTGAGAAAATGGCAGTGACAGGGACACAGATGGACGGGTAAATACTTTTTGCTATAAAGATCCCTAACTTCAGCCCTGGCTGACTCTGTGAGACTTCCACCACTGGTCATGTAATGATTTGTAACCTTAATGGAGAAGTCTTGTTCATTTACGTGCACAACAAACATTGCTGGGGAATGAAGGGGATGCAAGGGAGCCAGAATGTGCAAGAGAATGTGTGACTACATCAGGTAAATGGGTGACCATTGTTTATTGTATCTGACTTACTAGATTATCTATATAGTCTATAACTCTACCTTCAGCTCTGCTTTAATCTTTACCAACTTCTGAGAATAAACGTTTCACAGGCACGTTTCCAGCAGTGTGTGTCTGCGGCTGTGTGGTGCTGGACAGGTAGTGAACCGTGGTTCTCACAGAGAACACTGAGGAAAGTGCTGGAAATGAACCAAAACAGTTGTGGGCTATAAAACGCAAAGAATAAACTGATCGCAGAGTCGGGTGATCATTCTCCTCTCACATTAGAGCCATTAATTCCATTGCCAGAAGTGATTAGTGCAACTGGAAGGAGATGCATCTTTAAATGAGTTTCCAGCAAATGTGTCTATTCATCTCCATCCTCGTCTCTCCATTAGCTTTGTGTGCATTAAGGAAACTGAATGGCGGCGGCACGGAGGCTACAGAGTGATCTCAATTAAGTCCTCATTTCTTTGATGTTATGGTGCGTTCATGTGGTATAATAAGAAAAACTGAGAAAATTCACAATGCTATCTCAAGCTTAGCAGCTTTTTCACCTGGAGATAATAAATATATCCCCAAACCCAGATCTAAATTAATGGGTAGATACTCTAAAAATATACTTAAGTACAGTAACAAAGTGTGGGAATTGTTGTGTGTTTGAACCCTGAACATAAATGGACACAAATAAAATGAGTGTGAATGAAGTATGGAAGAAAAGAAAAAACTAAAGTTACAATGAGATATCAAAGTGTGAGAGGGTGACAGGGAGGAAGGGTTAGTTATTAACAGAGAGGTTTAAGCACCAGGACAGACACAACCCCCCTCCGGTTTGCAGCTTATTTCATTTTAATTTTTTTCGTTCAAGAAAAGAAACAGGAGCTGATAACTAGACAGCACATCTCGGAGACACAAAGTCAGCATCAGAGGCAGCTGAGCCTCAAGGACACCCCAATTAGATATGAAATGTAGGAAAAGTTCAGCCGCTGCGTGAGAGGATCTATATTTATGTTTGAGTAAGAAAAGGACTGAGGAGAATCTTAGTTTGCGATGGTGAGTGGAAAAGGAAGAGAGGTCAGTTCTGCGGCGAGCTCATATCAGTAAAGCAGAGTGGCCTTGTTGAGAAGTGTCACAACATCTTCTTATTGTTTGTACAAGAACTAACAATTCTGTGGGATTCTCTGAATTATATTTAAAGCTGCTTCATCATCAGACATCAGGCCTTGAAGTTTGGGGACCTAACAAATAATGTAAATGGCATTATGATATACAAATATGTTGTGAGTGCCTGCTTTCCTTAGAATAACATGGTCACTCTTTGCTTCGAGCAGAATAACAAACCAATACATTTTACCACAAGGTCATCTTGTGAAAACAGGATATTGACCACGTGGGAAACGAAATGGAAGAGTGGTCAGCTCTGCGGTGACCTCAGATCAGTAAAGTAGAGCGGCCCTTGTTGAGAAGAGTGGGCAGTTATTGTGAAGTGATGCCTGGCCAATCAAAGGGCTGCACTTTTGTGAAGCAACACAATAAGGTTTTTCATTTCAACTCATTTCAAATTTTGACAGGGCCTCCCTTATGATGATGTCAGGGCCAGAGAGGCGGCAGCGAATCATTGTATCTGGAGCTACGCGAACAATTCAACCTATTTTTTTATATTTAAACAAGACTCAGCCCGACAGAGGAATATTATAGAACACATAGTACATATTACTGTGTCGCTCAGCAGTGAGAAGTAATATTTACCCTGTCGAGTATCTCTCTTGTGTGGGAGGCGGAGATGCAGAAGCGTGCCCGGGACTCAATGATGGGCGTGGCTGGGAAGCCCACGACCACCACCCCGATGTTCCTCTTCAGCATCTCCCTCCCGAACGCTCTGGTGGGACAAACATGGAGCAGATGAAAAAATAAGTGAGTTACAGTGGACTGTACAGAGTGGAGGACTTTAACAGCAGGGGACTGTTATTTGTATTGTTAATACTTTTTCCAAGCAGGGAAGGGTTTATACTCAAGATTGTGTTTTTCAAAATACTGTTACAAAGTCAAACTCAACTTTCATCCTTACAGATAAAAAATACACAGATATATAAATAAATATACATAAACTTAATGTAGATATTTCTAATGGATATCTGTTTTCTAGATTTCATGTGATGGTCTTTTATTTGAATATATGTAATGTGATAGAATTGAATCTGTACATAATGCAAACTGTGTTTTAATCTGCTGGAAATGATGATTTATTTCTAATAACAGAAACCCATGGATTTCACAACTGAAAGTAGCAGCTATGAGCCACAATCAAATTAAATCAAAGTGGCATCTGAAGAAATGAAATTAATTTGGAAAGCGTCACTACTGACATTTCACTAAAACTAATAATCTTTCAGAGTCGACCTGATTGTTTAAAGGCACAGCTTCCTACTTGTCATATTACTACTATTTCAGAGATATGAATTAACTGATGGTGAAAATTACTTCATCACTCTGACTATGATGTTATCAGAGACATTAAATAAATGTGTGGTATCCAGTTACTTTATTAATCACTGTATATTGATTTAAACTGTGCAGAGGGAGTGGGCAGACCCCCCCCCTCCCCTCTGAGCAGCAGCCAGTTAAAAGCTCCAGGCTCACCCTATCTTGGCAGGCATGTAGAGCATCATGGGGATGACGGGAGAGTCGATGTTGCCGTAGATGATGAAGCCCATTGCTTCAAGCCTCTCGCGGAAATAGACTGTGTTTTCTGCCAGCTTCCGAACACGATCACAGCCTACAGATGATAAGAAGAACAAATACTGTAATTATAAGATATACTGTGTGTGTATAATTATTTAACAGTGTGCTGACCAATAGTTTAAATAGCAGGAATGCACGATAGTTATCAGAGTATCAGTTAAAAGGGAAAAATATGTAATTTGTATTATTTTGATAATTAAACTTGAGTCGATAAATAAAGTTGACGATTGCAATGATGTTTTTTAACAGAACAAATCAAGTCAAATCATCGGAAAAGTTGTATTCGCCTCCTGAAGACTCACAATTGATACATTTGTGTATGTAGGACGCTTTAGTTTTCCTCACAGGTGCATATGAACCGTCAGAGCCAAAACCCAGGCCGGGAGTCGTACTACTGATTCATTCAGGTTATATACAGACAATTTGCCGGCCTTTTTGTGAAGGACTCTAAGCTTTAATATGACATGGTCACGTTCAAATTCAATACCGAGTTTTGTTTTACCAATGACACATGGACCTACGCCATTAGTTAGCATCCTCAGTTAAATGTATCTCAGTGGCTAGATACAGACATGAGGTAATTTATGCTGAGGAATTCTTGTTAAAGAGTTAAAAATGACCTTTACAAACATGTTTTCTTTATCAGATCTAATATTTCTGGTTATAAAAAGAAAGGAAATCACTCAGAGCTCGGCTGATGCTTTGAAAAGAAGAAAATTGACAAGCAGCAGGAAACACATTCATGAGAAGAGTGTGAGAGAACATGATCCACCAGCAGCCAGGCACCATGGGGGGGGGGATACAGTTCTGAGCTTCGCTGTATTGTTTTTCTTCTCTCACAGCAGATATCTTCACTGCGTTATTTGAAAAGCGACGGTTGCATCAAACACAAGGCACCAATCTCTTGTTGAGTGTGCACACACATTAGGTCCCTGACTACACACAGAGAACTATTACATGCTGACTGTTGCAACCAGGTGAGCACAGATGACAAAGTGCTGACAGAAAAATCTTCTTCAAAACTGAAAAACATTTTGGGAATAAAAGAGTAGCACGAAGGCAGATTCTTACCTAACTAACATTTATCTGGATGAGCTTTGCCACAGAGCAGCTGAGTGGAAATACTCAAACAATCAAAGTCCAGGTTATAACTTTTCACCCACTCACAATTTATTAACTAATAAATTATTACCCACCGTCAGCATTTTGTTAGGAACACCATTAGCTGGAGGGGTGTGTGTGTGGGTGTGTGTGTGCGTGTGTGTGATGTCATTTTAATTCTTTATCTAAATAATCAGCCCTGCTCTTACAGACTGACACCTGGGACATCTGTTCAATTCAGTTAACTACAATTACCTTCTTGAACTGACCTCATTGCGTCAGAGGGGCTCAAATCAGTGTGTTACCCTTTAGGTTTAAATTCTATCTGTTGAGACGTTATCAGGACTGTCCTTACAACGACATATTGCCGTGGCTGACTTTCCGTTCAGCCACGGAGATGAAGGAGATGGACTTGTGCACAGCTGGGGAGGATCAGATCCCCAGCTGTGAGAGAATAAGACTGCCAAATAGTAATTGATAAAAATGGTCTGTATTACTTTTCCATTAATATGCACTGAAAAATGCTTTTCAGTAGAAGTGCATTCACCCATTTACACACACACACACTCAGACAGCATTTCTGTATACAGCGCTTTTTCTACCACATCCTTCATACACTGTGGACACAGCCATCAGGAGCAATTACGAGTTCATTATGTTGTCCAAGGCCACTTTGAAATGCAGACTGGGGGAGCTGGGGATTGAACTAACCATCTGCTAAGTGGACCACCCTCTCCACCTCCCTAGAAACCCGCAAAAATATGCAAAATATAATGTTTGACCCTCTGGTCATTGAGTGTTTCGGGGTGGCCCGTACACTGGCCAACCCGTAATACTCAATGACATGGATTCTACAGTACCTTCATCACTATTAAAATAAAGAACCTACTTATGTCAAAAGTGGCATCTAAGCTTAAAGAGATGAGTGGAGGGGGTTTTTAAGTTTTCCACATGGAGCAAACTACAGATTTTGTCTTACTCTGTCCCTCACAAGCCCAGTTATTGCTCAGAGGCCACCCTGCACCGTCGCCAAAACCAGCATGTGGACAACAGGCGCCAGGGGAGCACGTCCCTAGAACTAGTAGGCTATGAGAAGATTTCACGAGACAGGCCAGGTTTAAATTATACGTTGCTATAATACCAACACCTTCCAAAAAGTGAAAAATACCCTGATATTTATTTTAGGTCAAATCCCTGAAACTGTTAGTAAGAAAATCTGAGTACATGATTCAATTAAACCCTCGATTAACTGAGTTTACTGCAGGTGGGAGTTGGATAATATGAACTTTACTTCTACTCCCCTGTTTGCTGAATAGCTGATACAAGATTAGGTAATCAAGGTCAATGTGGAATTCGACTGGTTTGCACTGACACCTAGTGGCATATGATGAGCATTGCAGAAACTAGGATAGAATTACTGGAAGCAGCCTGATTTGCTGATTGGGATGTGAATATATGCGTTTTTCCAAAAAAGGATGATTTAGTTTTAATTTTAATAACTATCATATTTAATGAATTACCTTTTTTTTTGGCTTCTTTGTCCATTACGGTAATCTAGTGAGATGAAGTGCTTTCTGCAGATTCCATCAATAGAGTCACTCTTGATTTATTTTAAGGTCGAAACTTCCAATCAGATTTACATCACCCATTCCCAGAGTAGAGCATCTGACCTTGTTATGCTCCCATAAATCTTTAAATGAGTCAGAAAAGTATCTTTAAAAATTGAAAGAACTCATGTCAATAACTTGATTAGGCATGACAGCTTTCTATTGTGAACACATCAAAGGGCTCATTTTCTTGCTGTGGCAGAAAAACCACAAAAGCTTGTTTCTTCTTGTTTCGCTTCACAACATTTGACTGTCTTGACATTGTCTTTTAGTATCTGTCAGAACTGGTTCAATACTTTATGTCCACGGTTTTCTTACACACTCAAATAGAGCTGCTCTTAACCACAGAACCTGCTGTAATTCAGAGTCTTTAGAAACCATTTTTAAAGAGTGGAAAAATAGGACGTGTAATAAAAGATATAGGACATTAGATCCAGTTAATGGTGCTTCAGAGATTAAATGATTTTACACATATTTTTTTATTGGACTTACCTATTGTTGTGCCATCCTCTCCCATAATGCACTTCATAGAAGTGATGATTTGCTCCACCACAGGAGGAGACATGGAGGCGGCGTAGACTGCACTGTGGGAATGGGAGCGCAGGTACTCAATAAGATCCTAAAGCCAGCAGATACACAGGAGGTTTGAGTAAATATTCATGTACAACACTGATTGTATTACTCTACACTCTGAGCCCTGAGCACAGGGTTCTTCACATGTACTTCTTTACGTGTGTTTCCTACTGAATATGCTTGTGGTTGGTGGGTGGGTGGCATGCTGGGTGACCTAGCTCATTTGCTGAACCAACATATTATAGATGTCCCCTTAACAACTTACATGCAGATTATGTTATTTGTGTATGCTATAATTTACAGATGTTCCCTAAACAGCTGCTCAGAGACTCTAGTTTCAAATCAGTTACTGCAGTGCATACAGCACAGAGAGGTCTCTCTCAATGAATGAGTAAGTTTGAAGTAAAGCCTTCTCATTTACCAAAACTGAATGATTTTATTTATCT
Organism: Pseudopleuronectes americanus; assembly: GCA_038501795.1. Lineage (NCBI taxonomy): Eukaryota > Metazoa > Chordata > Actinopteri > Pleuronectiformes > Pleuronectidae > Pseudopleuronectes > Pseudopleuronectes americanus. The sequence goes on from CM076726.1 coordinate 3,414,656, forward strand.
ATTATTATCTATTTACAGACCTACATTTTCTTAACATTGGTTCAAGGTTGAAAATTCCCCTTTAATTTACCAAGGAAACTATATGGTGTGAAACAGATTGTAAGAATATAAAAGGCTCGGACATTCAATGCAAACTTTTATGCAGTAAAGTTGAGGAAATGTAGATCTGAAAAAAAGCTATACAAAATTACTCCTCAGATGTTTATCCTTCCAAATCCAGGTTATTTGCACTTTGTTGTCAGTTACATCCTGCAGCTTGATGACACCTTCCTACACAAAAAATGCCTGCATTATGTCAGCTATCTGAAAACTGATTAATAAAAACTGAGGGACTGCCGTGAAGATGGTAAGAGGAGCTGACAAGACGCCATTTCACATTTTCCTTTGTTTTAGAGTCAGCCATATATGTGCACCTGCTCACATCTCATTGAGAAACGTTTGAGATCTGAGTGTCTCAATCTGGTCAGCATTTCACTGGGACAAAATTTGTTTATGTCTTGAAATCAGGATGAACCTCGTCTTGCATAGCTGCTGTCATTCAGTGATGTGACATGGACAAGGGCTAATTCAGCTTGGAAGAACTGAATGGCTGTAAATGCACGTCACTGAATGTCACTCGACACTAGCTTTTGCACCTAAAGCCCTTTTGATAAAAAGCAGTACTGTAAACGCACTGTTCAACACGAGTATTCGATTTACACTGGGTCATTAAACTATAAACAGTAAATACTGTGACTTGCTGACCTGAGTTTAACTGATGCTACTGAATAATGCCTTTCTTATCTTTGAGAACACATGCCCCCAAAGAAATAGCCCACAATCCTTCATCCTCACCCGTTTCCCTGCAATGTATCCCCCTGCAGCACCAAAGCTCTTGGTAAATGTGCCCATCAAGACATCCACGTCACTGGGATCCAGGCCAAAGTAATCGACCACACCTCTCCCTCTCAGCCCCAGGGCCCCGATGCTGTGGGCTTCATCGACGTAAAGGTAAGCCTGGTAGCGCTTCTTGAGGGCGATCACCTCCGGCAGGCGGACTATACTGCCCTCCATGCTGCAGGCAAGAAAAGGCAAAGTCTTACAGTCAGTGTCACACAAATGTCCTGATGTGTTCATGTTCATTGTTTCCTGAAATGTGAACTCTGTGTGGCTGAATAAACTTGATCGGTATGAGCAACACATAACTCCAGTGCCATCTTCCTACTAATTACACAAAGGTTTGTCTGTCCGTGGAACACATATCTGATGGACTGTTGAGAAATTGCATGAGGAAGTGCAATGTGGACATGCCATAAGTTCAATCTCAGTAGAATGTGGATAAACAGGTGATCAGTGCTCTGTAGCGCTCTAACATTGTGGTTTGGCAGTTGGCAGATATGAATGTGTTTCAATTCTTTGTAGCTATTTCCTACTGCATCTGTCTGTTAAGTCATGTAAGCCCATGCGGGCTGGGGCACATTTTGGTGCTTGACACCTTTAAAAAAAAAGGAGACCTTTAAAGTTCAAAGTTTATGATGAGAATGGATGAATTACCTGAAAATGCCCTCCACCACTATGAGGATCTTCTTCCATGGTCTGTGAGTCCTGGGCTGCCCGTGAACTATGGCTTCTCTCAGCAGTTTCTCAAGCTTCTGCATATCTAACAGGAGTCAAGAGGGCGATACATTCAAAATGAAAGTTGTGGTATCAACAGTGTTGGCTGACAAGTCAAGCAACATTTTACAAGTTACCAAACTGACTAAGGAGTAGAAATTTACACTAAATTGGTGCCAAATGGAGGGGTGTGATTTATTAGCTGGAAGTTAATGGCTGAAAAGGTTGCTAACCATCAACTGCTAATAACACACATATAAGTAATTATATTTAAACATTAAAGATAAATGACAGCAAACATGTTATCTGTTAAAAAAATAGGAGGTTAGCTGGAAAATGTAGCCCACATAATAATATGATTTTAGCTTTATTTATTATAGTATAAAATAGTAGCCAATAATTTCTTTACAACTTATAATACACACAATCATATATACTCATAACATGAGTGTCTCACGTGCCATAGGAACAAGATCTACCCCTATGAGCAAGTGTAAGGATAAACCACAGACTGTATATGAAGATGGACGATATGACTGCTCCCCAAAAGGGAAGCCAAGTTTCTTGAAACCTCCTCCATCTTAATTGATGGGACGTGGACCCAATTAAAAAGTAAAAGTACACGTTCAATAATTCTTTCTCAGAGATGGATTTTGTTATCTCATATAGTTATTATCGCACTGATTGATGTCCAAGGGCGAGCAAAGTGTTACAGAGTGAAATGTCATGATTGACAGCTGAGACTGCCTTGCACGTGTTTTACCACAGCTCCGTGTCCAAAACACTTCTGTGCAGACTCTTTATCATCTTTATATACAGTCTATGGGATAAACACAGTCTAACTATTTCAACTGTGCACCTTTTCCATCTATCTAACTATTGTTCTGCATCTTATGAGCATTTACAGATAATGTTGTTGTGTGACCATCAACGTTTGTGATAATATACAGAAAGATGACATGCTGTACTGAGTGTCAACATGACTTATATTTAGAAAAGTACAGGTGTTTCATTTAAGCATGAAAGTTTGACTATGAGCCAGCATGTATAAATACCAGGTTCCTGAAAATAAACACGCTATTCACTAATTTATCATTTATGCATTTCACACATTGTCATGTAAAAACATCATCAAGTTATATAGACCTAATACTTAATATAAAGTACAGTACTATGTAATAAACATTTTGGCTGACCTCTCAAATGGAATAATGATCTGAGAGCCATAATATTCACAGTTAGCTTCTCAGCAGTGACAGTGACATTATAATGTGACTTACTTCCCTCTGTATAAATGAATGTGATGAGAACAACAGTGCCATACATCATTTGGAGGGCTACGTAAAATAACAACATCATTACTCGAGGTGCATCGATGAACTGGGACAATAAAAGTGATGAGAGAAAGATGCAGTCGGTGAAGATAAAATCAAAGCACTTGAGCCGAGGAACTTAAAATAGACACAAGACTGCAGCTGGACAGAGAAAATAAATGGAGCTATAAATGTAATTTATAGTCAGACAGAGTCGGACCTGTTTATTTAAGCACAGACTCACTGTTGTGTTTGAAGACTCGGATGGTGGACCCAGAGAGTCTGGCTCCCAGGACCAGTGACGCATGGTTCAGTTCATCACTCAGGATCAGACAGCCCTGCAGGACACCACACCAACATCAAATCACACAAATTATTTATATATATTTATATGCTTTTATAAGCACATAGTGTTTTTATAAGCACATAGTGTTACACATGTTGACCTACTTAAAAACCTTGTTTGGTACAAATCATTTAATGCTTGGTTTGATATTTAAAGTGAGCTGCTGAGCGACTACGTGATATTATCCCCAGCAGTTTTGCATATTTTCAAAGCAGATGTCTGGCACTCTCATTAGAAAGTAGGAGTGCTATACCAAACACCACCAACTAGGTGTTGAAAGTATCTACCTGCCAAACACCAACAGCAGCAATGTGACACAACAGACAAGGTGAGGAATAACAAAGCCCTCACACCAAATACACAATCAATCTAATCACGACTGCAAACACAGAGTTTCCTCTTGATATGACGCCAGGCCATCTTGTGTCTCTGTGTATTTAGTGCTGCTGGTGACCTGTTATGGAATGTTTTCTTTACAGATTGTATTAAACACTTTACCAACCAGAGTGCTGAGTTGTAAACATATTTCAAACTTAAATCCACAAAATATAAAGATACAAATATAAAAAGTGCTGCAACACCATACAGGACATCTGGTTGGGAAATGAAAAGGAAGCCGAGGAATTGAGATAAGAAATGTGTGCTGTAATAAAAAATCCCAGCTCTGCCAAGAAACCACCTGTGCTCTTACCTTGCCCACCAGCGCTGGTATGTTCATGGAGTTGGTCGCGAACCCCATCCCAAACACCATAGCTGACTCCACGCCAAGGAACTCTGCCATCAATTTCTCCATCTCCTCGTGACAGTCCAGGTTGCCTGAGATTCAGACGCATGGGAGGTCACCAAGAGCACAAAACAATAACTAGGGTGGAACAAAGTACAGTTACTTCATTACTGTCCTTAAGTATATTTTTCATGTATTCGTACTTTATTTGATTCAATATATTTTCATGTACTTGTTACCTTTACTCCACAACATGTGTGTTACATGTGCGTTGTGTTACAGGTTCACATTGTTACCTCTACCAAGGAGGTTATGTTTTCTTCTGTGTTTGTAAGGGCTGAATCCAGGAAATTATTTCATTTTCTTAAACATGGCAAGCTTTTAATATTTGTGTTGCTTTCTCAGAGAGAGTGAGTGACAGTGTGTGCAATATGGTGTGAATCCAAATCCAAATCTGGATCTAGTGAATTTAAATGTAGTTTTATGGTAAATGGTCTGTATTTATATAACACCTTTCTAGTCTTGATGATAACTTAAAGCGCTTTACAATACAGTTTATTGCCATTCACACACACATTTAACGGTTCAGTGGGAAAGAGGTGAAGGGGATCTATTGGCAGAAATTGAATACAAAATAATCCCAGTGATGTTTTCACCAGTGTGTTCCATCCAAATTGTTTTCTTTACCCCTATAATGGGCTATTTTTTAAATACTTTATAATTACATCTCTACGGAGGCCGCCATGTTTTTTTACAGTAGTCTAAAGGTGAGGTGAGGTGAGGGGTATTCAGCTGCAACGTGCAACTTCAACACTAGATGTCACTAAACTCTACACACTGAACATTTAATACAGTGTATCTATGGGTACAACTTTTTCTTCTATGAAGGGCAATTTTGGGTTAAGTATCTTGCCCAATGACACTTCAGTATGCAGATGGGGAATACTGGGATCGAAATGCCTGAAGGTCACAAGTGCTCTACCCCCTCAGCCACGGGCATCCTCTCATGAAGGCAATGTTGGGCCTTAGCTGACTCTACCGAGTGCCGCTCTAGAATATATTTTAAAAAGTAAACAATAACGAGAGAGGATTTGGGTTAAGGGTAGGATCCACTGATCCAATCAGAGTTGGCAGATAACATTAGACCCCGCCTACTGCAGCAGCGTCACTGAAATTGGTTCAGAAGAGGCCACCACAGTCATGATGATGAAATAGACACAAACACATTACTTTAGTACTTCAAGCATATATAAACGCAAATACTTATTTTGACTCAAGAAGTGAAGGGGTACTTTTATCATACTACAGTTTTGTCTATTCATATGTGCTTTTACTCAAGACATTTTTTTTAATACTTCCTCTTCCACTGCTAATAAGAACCTCTGAAGACCAGTGGCTTCAGGAAGTAAATTTAGGAAATAAAAAAAACTGAAAACTGAACAAAGTACTCACAAAATAAATTACAGCTACATAATGCCAGACAGCTGCAATCTTTCATGATTCATGTACAGTCAACTTCTGATATTTCTTATGACACACACACACACACACACACTCACTCACTCACTCACTCACTCACTCACTCACTCACTCACTCACTCACTCACTCACTCACTCACTCACTATCAAAATGTGGACAGGCTTCCTCTCTGGGTAAACAGAGAAGCATCACTGGTTATACACTTTGAGTAAATATCTGCAAACCAGATGGTGGACTTCACTTCGTCCAAGCTCATCCGGAGCTTATCTGACCTGCTCTTCCTGACACACATTTTCAAGTAACTACATACCACTGTAAAGACCTCAGTCCTTATTTACAAGTTCTTAAAAGCTACATACTGAGGACAACTGATCATCTGATCTTTGCTAAATGTAATTAAATATTTACTGTTAACATTACACTTTTGAGCTTTTGCTAGAGAAGCTGTGGAGCAACATTTTTATTATGAGTGGGCCTCCATTTTGTTTGTATTGTGCACATGCAGGAGCCAGTGAAGAGGGAATCTGGTAAATTGCAGAGAAGAAGGGAAAGTTGCTCAAATTGATTGCAATTTAAAAAAAAATTGAAACTGTGCTGAAACAATATATTGGTGATTCAGATAGCTCATTTTCAGAAAAACAAGTTAATGCAATGTATTTAGAGCTGTCTCTGGGTAAGATGGATGGGAACTGTTGGCCCACTGGCAAAGATATCTGGCCCCCAATATAATTGTGAGTATCTTGTTGTTTTTTTATTTCAACATATCGGACTGACAGACATTTACCCGTGTCGCTAGTGCTAAAGGTAAAAGCATATTGTTAGCATATTTTATTTTGAAAAGTTGCTGGAAGCAGGATTACCCACAAATAATTGAATGTATTTCCATTAAACTTGATAGAGGGTATGGGGTCAGGACAAAAGACACACTATTGGTGCTGATCCAGAAATGTATTTACCCTTTCTTTGACATTGACAGCATTTTAATAGACAATAATTAATGGATCTTGATTAAAACAATTAGGCACAGACTTTACTCACATAATTCATAGATTCCATAGCCTCCAAAGGTTTTGTCAGAAAAAAAGTTTGTTGTGCAGCAGAAGTCAAGGATTGCTAAAATACTAATCCATCAGTGGCAGTAGGAATAGTGGGTGTGTGTTTTGCTGTGTGTTTGTACCAATCTCCTGCCGGGAGCTTGCAACTCCGACGCCGTACTTCATGGTGACTTCTGCCGCCGAGTCAACACACGGACCTGTGTTCTCTGCAAAGCCCAGGTAGTTATACGAGCCCAAGTTAATCACATCCGTCAATGACCGACCTGTGTACCTGGGAGAGAGAATCACACAGAGGTAACAATCAATGAGGGGAAGCCAATGATTTTTCAAGAAGGGTGATGGTACCCAAAAAATAATTTAAATGGATTGAAAAGCTGGATTGCATCAAAGTGCCCTTTGTTATTCCAATCTGACATAAAGTGAAATGCTGCTGTCCCCTATTTGTCTGACAGGGACCACATGATCTCACATTTGTGCTTTTCCTCCTTTCTTGTCATAGATAGATGACCACACCTTCCACCGCGGCTGCTCCTCAGACCAGCGAGGAGTCATGATGACAAAACAGAAAGTTCTCACTGTCACAAGTTACATTGTGTATCGGTATAGTGAACTACCTAGGAAATTTAGCCAAAGCAGAAGGAAATGATGCAAGTGGAGCTCTATCTGATATGATGACCACTGCAGGCAGTCATATGTCATAGAAGTAGATTCGGCTCATTTCAGTCCAGCCATGTAGCAAAGAAGAGACGTGGATATGCATTTCAAACTACATACAACTATGATCTTACTAATCTGCACTTCGGGTATGGTTGAGATAATTGAGAATATACCTGGCTCATATTAGATCTGGATCACTAACGTGTGATGCAGCTTGTTGCATGAGAATAACATGGCATCAATGGATTCTGTGTGTGTGAATGTCAATTGAAATTAATAAAATGACTAATATCAATCACTACATGCAAAGGTGGACAAGGTACAGACAAAACCTGCTCTATACAATTCAATAGAGAGAGGATTCAATACAATCCTACTCAACATACCTTTTTTTTATACTCCTGAATATATAGCCAGTCTCTTAATGATTATTATTATTACCCTCATTATTTCATCAATCACCTCCTTCTGTTTTTTATCAATTTGTCTTCTTATTGTGCAGAATTTGTACTTTTATGTTGAAAAGTGCTGTATAAATAAAGTAATTTTTATCGTTGTAATAGACCTGCAATAAAACTATATGTTAAACATACAATATGATGTTTGTTTTGTTACGAGTGTGTCCAAGGAGAGTAGATAGCCATGTCTGAAGTCAGATTCTGTGTCATAAACATTTTTATTCTACAGATTTATCTGATCTCGTCTTCCTCCCTCACATAGCAGGTATAAGGTGTGAATAAGAGTGTGTGCGGGGTTTTCAGATTTTTAATATGTCATCATTGTGAAATACATTTATGAGGCAAACAATCCAAAGGTTTCAATGTGAAGACCTGCTGCTTCTGAGGTTTTATAACCTTGTAGATTTATGTCTATGAAAAATGTTTTGACAAAATAAGAGATCTGAAGATGTGATATGCATTAGTTTCACTGCTTTCTCATTTGTTAATGACTTCATGATTTGAGTTATAAAATAGGGACACAGCTTAATCGATTATGTCTACTAATGCTGGAACAATTATTGCTTTCTCGCTGAGCTGATAGACAAAAAAAATTCTCCCACGTTTAATAATATCACATCATAATATTGACTGGTTCTGGAAAACTGTTGAACTTTTCAAAATAGTTTTCTGATATGAAAACAAAACGATATATGAATAAAACTATTTGTTTTACTTTGTTTATTTACATTATAGTTAATTGACTCTGGATATTTTAGGCCAACACTGATATAATTATATGAATTTGGATTTCCAATAACAATGTTTAGGTTGATATCATTATTATTATAATTATGTATTTCTTACCAGTAGAATTAGCCAGTACCCAGTTCTTTCTCTAAAATGAAACATGTCAGTTTCAATTTGTAAAGTAACGTATGGTACAGTGATGAATAAAAGGTAAAAGGCTTTCTCACTCAAACGTCCAGTTGTAGTCTCTGGACGTTCTTTCCAACAGGTCCATCTTGGCCCCAGGGGCACTGCATATGGGCCTGCTACAGTTGTCTCTGATCCTCATGTAGAGGTTCCTTGTGTAGAAGTTCTCAAAATCCTGGTAGAGGGGCACAAAGTCCTGGACATGGGCGAGTAAAGAGAACAGAGTCAGTGGGAGTCTAGAGGCTCGTGATCCGAGCGGCAGAGAGGGTAGGAATTTATAAAGTGTCCCTGTTTCTTTATGGAGTATAAAAACTAGAAGTTCCATCAAAAACTTCCTGCCTCTCATACCTTTGGAAAGCTCAGCTGGAAGGAATTTAATCTCTGGAAATATAATCTTTAACATTTAAACACATGACTGGGAGAGGTGATTTTCCTTGCTTCTTGGAGGGAACATCTGTGGGATAACCTCGGGGTGATTAAATGACTTCCCTGCGTCTATTCCACGAGCTTCCTTTCCTCAACATAACCAAACACTTAAAACAATGGGCTTCTCTATCAAACATTACATAACTCAGGAAAAACATTCTCAGCAGTGGGGGACACATTCCAAATGAGCTGATAACTCCACCAGTGGATGTGTGTTGACACAAATGCTATCTTAAACTTTCAAAACACTCCACATGATTGTGACGAAAAGCACCTCAGAGAGGATATTAAAAAAATTATTATCACCCTCACTGAGTATGTGAGGCTCACAGATCTTTCTGAACAGTCCAGACTTCTCTCACCATATTTCCTGTTTGGGATATTATCACAGCTGATGAGATTTAATGTTCACTTCTTTGGTAAACTTCATTTAAGACATCCGAGGATCCTAAGCTAATCTGTCTACCAACTAATTCCGCAAAAATTCTGTCTGTCTGTATGTGGAACACATATCTCACAAACAGTTCATCTAGTCGACTTCACCCTTGGCATATGTGATGTTAAATGCCAAGGGATTTGCAGTCAACTTTGGTGCCTTTGGACACTTATTTTGATGATTGGATTAGAATTTTTATTTTACCATAACTTACACAGACATTTATGGGTATCACAGGTGTTGATCTCCATCATGGCAACAACATTCCTTGAATCAATTTCACTCTTAAGCAATTTGTCTTCAAAGTAAAAGCACAGCAGTTGTTTGTTGCTGTCAAACTTTATATTGAGCTGAATTGCAAAGCTTTTATTTTGAAAAGTTGTGAACTTGAGTCTGAAGATTGTGTTGATTTCTGAAATAGCCAAAAAAAATAAGAGCAGTTAAGTAAATCATTCAAAGTTGACTTTAAATCATTCAAAGTTGACTTTGAATGATTTATTTGTTTTAACTGTTCTTCCCTCCCTCTGCTCCATAGACTGTTTATAAAAAAGTATGCACACAATCTCCAGCACACAGACAAAAGTGAAAGTTTATTGTTGGTCAGTTTGATGAGGACTCACTTATAAGCTTCTAATGTTTGGAAGCTTTTCTGTTGTGGGATATCATCTTGGTTAAGTCAGGTTACTACAAATTACAAATGGATCAGGTTTAATTGTCTGTGAGATCAGGTCGTGAGTGACTGCTGTTTTTTTCCTTCTTTTTTTTAAACAACTGACTAATGACAGGACTGTGGCACTTCTGGGGCCAGTACCCCCCTTGCCTCACCCCTGGTATAACTCCTAACAATTTCAGAATATAATCACAGTGCGTAAAGATGCACATACCACCAGGGTCAGTCAAACCACTTAGGACTGTTCACATGTTTGCTATGAACCAGGCAACATGTAATTAGACCTCCATCCAACAAATTATTAGATTTGTTCACTCAACAGCCTGAAATGCACCCTGCCTCCTTTTTTATTTAACTTTGCTCACAGCGTCATCACTTCCAAACCAAAACGATGAGTTTCTAGTCATAATTAAAAGCACAGTCTGCCTCCTACAACATGTCACGTGTCTGCTTTTTGTAATCTGCTCAACTTCAATTATTATAAAAGGAAAACAGTTTCCAAGATCCATTTGCTGTGTGGGGAAAAAAAGAACACTCCCAGGGTAATACATGTGTGATGATTGATAAGTGCAAAGCTGCTTATATCAGTAAAAGCTTTTCCACGCTTGCCGGATTATTTTTACGCTCATTCTTATCTTTGTCTTCCTGTAACTGAACACATTGCTTCTGGGGCTTCTCTCACCTTTTGCTCCTCCCTCTCACTGGCGACGTTGCACTTCTCGATCTTCCAGTGACGGAGGAAGTCGCGGAGGTACCCGAAGATGGTCAGGATGCCGTAGCCCATGTAGGTGAACACCGCCACCAGCATGGGCGTCTCCTCAAACGTCTCGATGAAGGGCTGATTGTACAGGCTGCCATCACGGGAGGATGTGCGGACCTAAACAACATGGAGAGCAGTCAAATCTACTGAAACAAAAGAAAAGCACTAAAACACTATGAATGTTGAACAATGGTTATGAAGACGAGAGGATTATTGAAGCAATTGCTTTGGATGTTTATATTCGGTTAATTTAAAATACTTTAATCATAGTGTTTCAGAGAAATAACATTTTAGTCCATCTGTTTTGCAGTTTGCTATATCATTTTTCAAAGTAGTCATAATATTCTGGGAATACAATTGTATGCAATCATAACAGGGACTCCTTGCTGGTTATTTATTTTTATATTTTTCTAAAAATATTGTGACTTCTTTCAAATTAAATTCCAACGTTCTTTCCTCCACCAAGGAGGTTATGTTTGTTTCTTTGTTAGTTGGCAGGATTACACAAACACTCCCCAGCTGATTTACATGAACATTTAAGGGCTGAGGCATGACCCAACGAGGAATCCATTAAGTTCTGGAGCAGATCCAGGGATATTATGTCACTTACTATCACATCGTGAGAGAGGGCATTTGCCTGGGCGGAAGTATACGCTCTCCACTAGTATACAATAACTTAACTCACATAATACATAACCTTATTCTTGAAATCTCAGATTATTATTTAATTGATATAAATATATTACAAGGTTTAATCAAGAAGGAGCAAAATACAGAACAACTTTTCAACATATTATACAGCAGGCAAATTACACACAGTTACCAAAAGTGTACTGGCAAAAACACATTCTCCCTACTAATGCTTTACATGTTGTATGCTATATCAATGTGCACTCTGATCTGCTGTGACTCCCTCTTCTTTTGTTAAAAAATAAAGAAAAGACTTTGTGTGTTGTTGTAGTTGCCTGACGTTTGTGTAATTCACTCAGAGGTGACTTATAGCATGTGCAGCCAAATTGTAAGCGGGATGAAGATAAGGGCAATGCATTGAGTTCTTCAGTTATCAAGGGAAGAAAGCACTGAGGTCTGACTGCATAATAAGAGAAGAGCTGGCTGCATTGGTGGAGATCTGTGCACTCGGTGATCTATAATGCAATAATACACTTAACATGCATCTAACTTTCACACAGAAAAATCTGCTTTGCATGTCGTTTTTTTCCATTTTGACAAGTGGACAGACAGAAACCTGCGACTCACACAGATAGTGCCTTCCCAATCATGCTCCCCTCTGTGCTCATGGCTATTAGGCGCCACATGTGACCGGTCATGCCTCTCTCTCAAATACCTTAGAGAGCAGTCGCACTGACATCTGCATGAACTGTGATCAGCTGAGGTTCAGTCACCAGGCGCTCACTTTCTGAGCCTGTGTCCACACAGGTGATGACAAAACCTGTCCACTCCCAGTCTCTACCTTTATTTTACTCGAGAATTTCAAACGTGAGATGACTATAATTACCTCACTTCTGCTGACAGCTCCCCTACTGAATTGTCATTATCACTCTCTGACTGTCACTGAAAATGTTTTTGCCTTTGTAATGGAGAAGAAAACGGACTCAAAAGAAGTTTTGAAGATTGAAGAATTCTACTTGATGACCGAAAAGGACGAGATCGCGGGTACAAGCGGCCGAGATGAGTTTTCTCAGAAGGGTGGCTGGCGTCTCCCTTAGGGATAGGGTGAGAAGCTCAGCCATCCGTGAGGAACTCGGATTAGAGCCGCTGCTCCTTTACTTAGAAAGGAGTCAGCTGAGGTGGTTCGGGCATCTGGTAAGGATGCCCACTGGGCGCCTTCCTTGGGAGGTGTTTCGGTGGGGAGGAGACCTCGGGGAAGACCCAGGACTAGGTGGAGAGATTATATCTCAACACTGGCCTGGGAACGCCTCGGGATCCCCCCGTCAGAGTTGGTCAATGTGGCCCGGGAAAGGGAAGTCTGGGGCCCCCTGCTTGAGCTGCTCCCCCCGCGACCCGACCCCGGATAAGCGGACGAAAATGAGATGAGATGAGAGAATTCTACTGTTCAACCTTCACTCCACTTTGCTTTGCATTTTGCTTAGCAGACTCAAATTACTGTACCACAACATGTGTAAGAGTGTGCCACCCATGTGTGCGACAGTATCTACTCATGTATTCAGAAGGGACCTGTTAATTAGGACAGGCTCAGAGGGTGCACCCGTGGGTGGAAATTTCATTAGGGTCTTGGGAAACTGCTGTTTTACAGCAAGCATGCGGTCTCAGTAGAGGCGCCTCTGACTGATCATGAGCACCAGCTCAGTGTCTCCATAATCACTAACTCATCACAGCTTCAGCCTTCAGATGTTAAGGCAGTCAACCACTTCAAGAAACAAACACAAAAGACAGCCAAGCCAGTTTTATTACTGAGCCCTGTGGTATGCGCATCATTACACACTCTCTGAAATAGTTAAGAGTTGGCTCCAGAAGTGCCCCTGTCCTGTCAGTAGTTAAAAAACGGGTCACGCGCACAAAGATGTGTCAGTAGTAAACCTTCGCCCCCTTGTTAACCTACAACATTTGCAAGCGAGCAGGCGGATAAAACATTTGCTTCCTGTGCCAAGAAAAAGAAAGCAATGGGGCGAGTGCCAATCGAACCGCGATCAGGGGCTTTTGGTCTGCGACTTGCAAAAGGCGACAGGCAAAGTGGGCTGAGAGTTGTGTTGACTGAACAAGGCTCTTCCAGCCACACTTATAATAAACATGATAAATTGCAGGGAATCTTCATTTCCTTGACGTACACACTGGGCTCCTACAAGGAACCATTTTCAAAATATACAATAATCTAATAATTACGGAGGTGTGGCCTCACTCAAAATCATAGAGCTAAAAGTAAATAAGGAATAACTAGAATGTGCAGCTCAGTTAATCAGGAGTCCTGCTAAGCAAAGTATTATTGACTAAACAGGTTTTCTCATATTGTGAAATGTCTAACCCTAACTTTCCCAGTTGTCACATCGACCTTCCTCTTGTGAAACAACTGGGGGCACGGTGTGTAGCGCAGTCAAAAAACCCATTCATAAAGTTGAGATTTCGTTGCGTCGCAATACTGCTCTGAAAAAAACAACTAGGCCGAACTGAAGAGCGTCTCGACGTGATTCAGAGAGACACTTTGAGTCATGCTGTGGGGGAGAATAGAAACCAGCAGTGAGCAGGAACTCTTAAATCCAACATGTTTGAAAAGGGAGTTTGGTTCGTGTCTCGATCACAAACTAACGGATGTTCTCCGCCTGATCAGAGCATTAAATCGTTGATCGCGTGACATCCCGTTAACGCCTGAGTTGTTACGAAGACAACAAGATGTCAGCCGGCGGAGAGTAGCGGGTTTCGCACCGTGGATGCTTCCCCCTGGCTCCAGCAGCCTCTCCTCCCCCGTCCCATCCCGGGCCTCACCTCCTCCTCCTCGGGGTGGCAGTGGCGCTTGTGCTGGCGCTCGTGGCAGCGGTGGAGGCTCCTCACGAAGCCGTTCCTCTCGGGCTTCAGTCCGTTCTTCACCCGCTGACACCCTTCCCCGGCGGCCGGCTGGGTGGCGGGGCTCTCGGTCATCGCTGGCGGACGGGTGTGGAGCCGCGACGGGAACTCGCATGAAGCGAACACGGAGCGGTGGCCGCGGTGCGAGGCGGTGACAGCACCCGAGCAGCGGACGTTTCCAGCCGCGCGACAAAAACTCTCAGGCACCGTCACACTCACACACGCCACTCACACATGGAGCTCTCACTCTCACTCTCACACACACACACACGCCACACGCACACGGTCACCCACGCACTTTGAAATCTGATAATATAAGCATCCAAGACCGGAAGTCACGCCCACAAATCACACCGTAGGCTGGGTGAGTGGGCGGGGCCACACCCTTGACACGAGACGGAGGGCGCGGCTCAGTGAACACGAACTTTATTTACATTTGACGTTTACATTTAAATAAAAATAAAACACATCCAAAGACATGCACTTTATTTTTTGTTGTGTATTCTTGATCAAATTCTTGGGTGTGCCACTTGGAGCATATTGCGTTTTTTCTTATTTAATTCATTATTTTTATTTATTTTTTCTTGTTATGGAAAGATATATATCCCTGTGTGTTGTATACATGTAATTGAATTATTATTGAGTTTTGTGTATGCATGAAGGCGGTGCTGCCAAGTCAAAACCGATCATCTTCATTAGTGTGGAGTGAAAGTAAGTACGTCTCCCTCTCAGAATCACGTGGTGAACGCTTCTCACTCGACTCGACTCTTTTCTCTGCTGTACAAGACACAGCAAATAAACGTAACTATCTAACTAAGTCTTAAGTCAACCTTCATCCCTCTTTCGAATAATTCGAATAACGAAAACCTGTTCTTGTGTGATAACATTGCAGTTACAGCAGAACTCGTCATGTCTAGTTGAAAATCCAGTTTGGCTGCTCCCTCTAGTGGCTTTACGGTGCACCATAACAGCTGAGGTGTACTTACTGTTGTCATTAACTGATCTGACCTGCAGACCTTTCTCTTCCAGAACACATTTTAAAGAGCAGCCATGAGGGGACCAGTGAAACCACTACAATTGTTTATCATCACCCATGTCATGTATAACTATTGGCTGAATATTACAACTCAGTATCTCTTACAAGGACACTTCAAAATGCAGATTGGAGAAAGTCGAGGGTGCTCTCCTTACACCTGAGTATGTATAGATAGATAGATAGATATTTCCTTTAATAGTCCCACAGTGGGGAAATTTGAGGGTTTACACAGCAGCGCAGGTAATGCAATATAATAAGAAACAACAATGAGCAAAAAAATAGTAAATAGTAAATATATAAATTATTATAAGTAGTAGAACAACAAAATAATACAAATAAATAATTATCAATTAAATAAAATAATTAAATAACTAAATTAAAGTATATATAGTTCCCTATATTGTATGCTATATCACCATTCAGCTTTATTGGCTTAACAGTGCTGTAAGAAATGTAGAAACGTGAAATGTACGAGCTGGACATGAATGTGGTGTAGAAGGTAAATTAGTTTTAGATAAGGAAACCTAAGAACCAGAATCTACAAACTGTCCTTCAAGAGTACATGTCTTTCCTTTCCCACAGGTCACTCTTAAATAAATGAACATTCACAGCCATTCAACAAGGCTTTTGGAAATTATGGTAGGTCCTTAAAAAAAAACAGAACATGAAATGACATGAAAACTGAAATGTGAAAAACCAAGCTGTTCACTGTTGAATAATTTAACTCCATGTTCCCACAGAGTTGAACCAGGAAAGCTTTGTTCCAGTCCCGAGAGGCCTAGGCCCATTTCTTATGAAACATGAAGCAGCAGTTCTGTACATTGAAAGCTGGAGGAGGAAGCGGCGGTCAAAGTGTTTCCTGATACGTGGAGAGGAAACACGTGTTGTGTCATTACCACTGTCAAAACCACACTGCAAGCTTTCTATTCTCTGTATCTCATTGGAACATCAGCTACAGGGACTTGCACAGCCATTTTGGGGGCAAGGGGCTCAAATGAGAAAAAACGGCACTTCTCATAATTAGTTAAATTAAAACAAAATGTTTAAACCAAAAGTTAAATATATTATCACATCTCTGACTAGCTTAACAAAATTTATTTGAATAACCACACCCAATTGTTAAATACTCAACAGTAGGGGGATGAATAGTTATTAGATGAGGAGCCTACAATCATGATTATACAGTTTAAGGCAGGACACAGGCGAAACATAGTTTTTTCATGTACTGGTCTATTTTGAGGTTTCTGTCTTTTTTGCCTCAATGTCGTCTTATTTCACTCTAATGGAAAGAAACTACAAAAAAGACACATTTATATGCTATTTGTTTTACCCTCTGTCTGTTTGCTAGCAAGACACACGTTTGACTATATTAGTTTTTGTCTTTAGGCTAATTAGCTGTACGCTGGAGACACTGGTAGTGTAGTCGTTTGTTCATCACCACTTAGCTCCACACAAGAGAAGAAAAACCACCACAACTGGGCCAGGAACTGTGAGGTGGGAGGCGCTTCCTGTCTGACATGACTTTGTGCTCAGTAATGTACATTCACTAGCCTCACGATTCAATAAGGATTCATCAGTCAACAATACGAACACGCAACAATGCATCCACAAGTATCACATCCACAATTTCCTATTATACTGCACATGGTTGCTTTTTCATCAGTTAATATCAGATTATTACATTACATTACATGTCATTTGGCAGACGCTTTTGTCCAAAGGATTATAAATCAAAAGGATATTAAAATCTGTTGGACCAATATGAACTCCTTTTTTAATTAGAAAGTGCTTTAACAAGTATTATAGACTGTTACTGTATAATTGTGCTGTAATTAAGCTTAATCAAAATCTGACTACAACAGTAAGTCTATATGACAGGGGTCAGTGCTCTCCATACTGATTTGACATACATTCACTATAGACCTGTTTGCTGCATCCGGCCTGTGCACACATAAAAGGGGGCTTGAGTCCCTGCACTTTTTCTTCCTTGAGAGAAATAAGACAATGTTCCTAATTGTTTTAGTTTTTTTTAAAAAACATTATTTTGCTGTCCCACTTTATCAAACATTATTGATAATGTGGGACAGGCTCTGCAAGCTCTGGCTAAACTGGGGCAGTCACTTACGTTCTCTGAATAGGGTAAAAATGCCTTATGATATGCATCTTTCACACAGAAGTTAAATGCAGTAGTTCCCTGTGTCTGTTTAAACCGATCTGGTTAGTTAACCAGAGACAAGACAGTGAACACCGTCAATTAATTTAAACAACACTTAGCTGTAATGTTCTAGTGTTGTTGGAACAACTAAGAGGACAGAGATGAAGAGAATCACATGGAGCAGTTCAGCTCCTTGAAGGAAACAAGTTGTTTCATTTGTTTTACTGTTGTGTCGACAGCCTCTTGCCATTGGATTTGTACAACCGTGTCCTGATGGTGATGATTATTAGTGAAGCTGAAAATACACTCTTCATAAAATGCGCCTTTAACCACCAGTCCCTGACCACACAGAACCAAATGTAAATTTACCAGTAAACTCTTAGTATAAATCAAAATGTTGTTACTGCTGATTTACTGCATTACTCGCCTGTACTCTCCAAAGTTATCCCCCTTCTGACCACTGGGTACGGATATGAGAATCTTTTTCTTTTATGAGCAGGAGGGCTTTGGCTTCTTGTGGATTTGCAACAAGGTTTGCAAAAATCAATAGCTGAGTCACTTGCTGTCTCTGTAAGATGTGTAAATGAGCCTGTGGGATTTCCTTTGATTGTTTTGAATATGACTTTATATGTAGACCCTGTCCACCCTCAAGGACTTCGAGGCAGATTCCCAGCAAGTCAGTGAAGGCTCGGCCCCGTCCCACTGTGAAACTGTGTAGTGCTCCTGGGATCTCGTGCAGAGTTCCTGAGCCCTTTATGCACAGTTTCCATAAGTCAGACTTTCTGCAGACTTTGCCAAAGGGAGTTACCCAAAGCTCATAGCGTTGTGTGGTAAACCAAAACCAAATGTTAATGTAACAATAGACTAACAAGCATGGAACCACTCTTGTCGGTGATGTTACAAGAACAAAAAATCGTAATGTAAGTGTAAACACATTTAAAAAGAAAGTAAATCAATTATTCAAAAAGTGACGTCCCTCATCTGTTTTGTGTTACAAGAACCTGGAACATGTTGACATTTTCCTGTCACCCACCATCCACACATTGTCTGCACACTATGGGGTTCAGTCTCTTTCCCAAGGCCACTTTGGAATTCAGACTGAAGGTGCTGGGGATCAAACCACCGCCCTTCTGGTTAGTGGAGGCCCCTCTTTACCTCCTGAGTCATCGCTGGTATTATCCCATTGCCTTTTGTTAAAGGTAGTTTAATGTAATATTTACTAAGGGGGATAGGAGAGGAAGCTTTCAAGTGTGTTTCCTTAGTATTGGACCAGTTTCTACCATGACCGCCACTTCTAGGTAATTTCCCTCAGCGCCCGTCTCACTGTCGGATGAGGAGCAGTTGCAGGCATATTAAACTCGGGTCGAGAACATAATTGGGGACATTAGGAAACAGCTGTCGAGGCAAGCGAGAGGCCAGAGGGTCTGTTTGTGGATTTTAGCAACAGGTGAGTGGAGCACGAGAAGCTGCTGAGCCCACATGTTCACACAAACACTGAGAGGAGCACATCCTAAATTCTTTATGTTTAAATAAATCCAATTCTGTAGGAGTTCCAGTGTGCCATCACTTATTCTCACTCTTTTCTATTACATACTCTCACAGTCATTCACTGAACATTTGCACATCCACTGAACATTTGCACATCCACTGAACATTTATATTCCATGTATAACTGTACTTCATATTTATTTACATATTCCATCTCTGCACTTTAACTGCCATTTTTTTGCACTTCTGGTTAGATGCTAAATCGCATTTCGTTGTGTATATACTTGTACTGTGCAATGACAATAAAGTTGAATCTAATCTAATCTAATCTAATAGTCGTCAGTTATAGCAATATCTGCATTAGTGTGGACAAAGCCTTAATATAACCTGGAATCTGAATGGATTCAACTTAATTGCTGTGTATATCAAAGTCAGTCATTTGTCTCTTAACATGCTAAACATGTCAGTTCCCATTCTTTTAGCATGTTTTCACTCACTATGTAGTCCTGAATTGTGAAGTTTGAACGTTTTGACAGCATTCCTTGGTTCCTGATTTAGGAGAGTCTGAAAAGGGGACAGCAGATCTTCATCAGAAACTTTGGGCTGTCTGCAACAACCACACGACACGTCACGTATGTGTGTCTCACATGGTGTCGCAGTCTGTCATTTCTAGTAACATAAAATCTCCACAAGATGGCAGCAGCAACATTTCAAGGCTATATGGAAATCTTTAGTCAGTGAGTTGAACACAAGTCTTTCCTGTGTCATGTTCCAAAATAAGAGCCTTGTGTCCTAAAAAGATCGTTTCTGTATTTTAATTTTAATTTGAAACGGCTATAGGAAGTGACAGGATTGTATTAACAGAATTTTCACCCTGACAATATCAGGACAACCTGAATATTTTATCAAAACAAGACTTGGTTCTAAAATATGCCAATTTTTACAAGTACAAATCTGCCTTACACAATTTGAGGAAGTATTTTAGCATGATTAAACACATTGCCCCAGTGCAAGATTTTAATGGGTAGATTTTGCACCATAGTGCTATTAGAAACTTGTCGATTATGGGACCTTTCCTGCACTGTTACGCCCCCTGGTGGCTCGGAGTGGGACATAACATAAATGCAACAGGTCTGGAGAAGTGAGGGTGCAGTCACACAGAAACAATGACACGATGTAAGGCAAAGAAAAGTATTTATTTAGACAAAGCAACACAGGGATCAACACGGACTATCAGTAGCACCAAAGAAAAGAACACAAAGAACCCCACACACACACACACACACCTTTTACAGGTGCTCAGCACCCAAAAGTACAGCGGGTGGTGCTCACTCTAACATGGGGTACCTTTTATTAATTAATTGACCGGAACATGAAGTATACAAAACAAGTTAAAACAATTGCTCTCATATTGATAATTGTCCCAAGATCAGAAAAGTGGAAATGTAAAAATATTGATGTATGTGACGTGTGTATAGCAACTAAAATGTCCTAGAGGATACTGATAAACGATCAAGAGGGTCAACTTTCTTTTGCTTTATCTATCTTTTCACCATGTATACATCAAGTAGATACTATCATGTACCATGAACACCACAATAAACTGTACTGCTGTATGTAAACAGCACTTGGTTCAGATTTGATAGAAGGTACTTAACTGTAATATTACCCACCAGATTGCCTGTCCCAGACAGACACCAGAGCATTGTTGAGTCCAGGCGCGATGTAGCGGGTGCATCTACTCACAGCAGAGCAGAGGATTTTCTTTGCATTTGGCCACAACATATCTGGCATAGGTTCAACGTCTGAAAGGAGAAAATATGCTTATGGGTTATTGGCCCCTCTAGTACAAAGATACAAATATGCAATAGATTAAAACAGGCAACACATTATAGATATTTTGTTTGTTATAATTATTCAAACTGGTGCGTTCTTTGGTGCCTTTTGATCAAATACTGAAGAAGATTGCGACCACCAATCCACCACACACAGACAGCAACAGGCAACCCTGCTGAGAAAATCAGCAGGAGCAGGACCTGCCACCACAGGAAAAAGCCTTTATAAGGGACTTCAGGAATAAGAGGGTTAGAATCCATTGAAATAATCAGCAGGGATTCATCTGTGTGTCTGCAAGTCAACTGTTTGTCATAGAAGATCCATATATTCAACACTGACACTTCCACTAACTAGAGAACCCTTATTCCCAGCCCAGGAAGAGGAAGTGGCTGGAACCAACGCTTCGCTGACCGTCATGGAACCACCGCTCCTGCCTATCAACTCGGTCATAAGGTGTGGCTGTCCTCCCTTGATCTACCTCTCCAGGTTGAGTTCTGAAAACGGTCTCCCGAAATGACTAAAATCATTAACCCCTCGGTCGTCAGATTAAAACTAGCCTCTTAAATGAAGATCCATCACACGTTTCATGTCTCCCTGCTGAAACCAGTCATGGACAGTCTTTTCTCCATTCATCACCAGATTATTCTGTCACCTCAGTGGTACACACTCTTGTGCCTCAATATCGCCCAGAGCCAACCTGCCTGCCTTATCTCCAGTTCACAGGATCACCTGCTCAGTCTCAGCCAACCACCATCTTGTTACCTTTCTGCCTCTGCGCTTCATTAAAGAGACACTTCACTCACAAACTAATGCCTCTCTTTGCCTGATTACAGGATCAGTTTCAAAACAAAACCGAACAAATACATTTACAAATGAGTTACATTTAAGACATTTTAAGCCAAGAGGGGAATTTGTCATGACAAAACTTTTGAATAAATACATTTGAAAAACAAAAAGTTTGAGTTTTTCAAACTTTTTGTTTTTTAGCCGTGGTTTGTAATTTAGATTTGAATCAAACACTGGATGAAGTCATGCCGCTCCACCATGCAACGTTTCCATCCTCTTCTCAAACAAAAGGTTCAGTATTTATCACCCTCTGTGCTGTGCAGTAAAGGAGCAGTTTGCCTTTTAGCTGGATGCTATAAATCACGGATGGATTTCTCCTCTTCCTCACCTCGTCACCTCTATGAGCCCCCGGAATCCATGCTCCACACTAGATGGCCGTATGGGATGGATGTGGAGATACTATGTGTTTTATCAGCAGTTGCAGAGACAATGTAAGAGAAAAAGAAACAACATTAGTTTTTTTGTAAAGTAGCCTTGAACTGAGCTCTGAGGTAATGTTATAATTAGTTCTCAGGGGGATGAATCTTCTCTCCCTCCTTACTCTCCTCCCATGTGCCTCTCTCTATCTCTGCCCCGTCCTTCAAACCCTCTTCCTCTCTTCTCCACTGCCCCTTGCTGTCTCTCTTTTCCCTTCTCTGAGGCCGAGGTGTGAGTTCTTTGCTTCGGAAGTGTTTGTTACCTGCCAACACAAGAGGGACTAGATAAGAGGGGATGTGATAACCGCTGACTTCTGAAGAGGAAGAGGAGTGTCAACAGGAAAAGAAATGCTGATAAAGAAAATCAAAACTACATGCAGTTAAGTGACAGCACACATGCACACACTCCTGTATCACCTCAGGCATGCATCTACCACCCAGTTTAAGTATTTGCTCCAGAGTAAGAGGGAGTTTTAGCCCAGAAGCTGAATCAAATCAATATTGACTTGCAAGGAAGGAAGGAAGGAAGGAAGGAAGGAAGGAAGGAAGGAAGGAAGGAAGGAAGGAAGGAAGGAAGGAAGGAAGGAAGGAAGGAAGGAAGGAAGGAAGGAAGGAAGGAAGTTACTTCTGCTATTATTATCCATTGCCTGTTTAAGAAAGTCTTCTGTGTCTTTAGATACCATGAATGATGACATGACAAAAATTGTGTAGTGTTGATTAGATACTAATCAGAAGTAATATGTTCAAAGGAGTTTTCAGCTCAAAGGACTTTGAATCAGATTTGTTTTTCAAATCATCAAATCAAATCACATTTGATCTGTACAGCCCATATCAACAAAGCTTAACCATCTGCACCGAAGGTCCAACATCCTCAATGCTCAAGTACGGTGAGGAAAAACTTCACCAAATTATTTTTAACAGTGTAAAAATGCAGAAACCTCAGGGAGAGTCACAAGGGAGGGATCCCTCTCCCCGGATGGACAGAAGTGCAGTTCATCTCACGAGTTGCAGAGCACATCTACAAAATAATATTTACAACAGTTATGAGAAAAGACAGTGTCTAACATGAATGGGGTCGTGTATTTATACAAAAGAAAAAATCTGACAGAGATGAAACGACACTCAGAAAATGAATTAACTAAACTCAATTCAATGTTGTAATATGCACATCTGGACCACTGGGGTTGACAGATTTGGAGGGGATTCTTTAATGCTGCCACAAGATGGCAGTCCAGTATAACTAATAAGTCACAGATTCAGCTATGAGGCTTTGGAAACGAATAAAATGTGACGGTTTTAAAATCGGCCCAATATTGAACAAAATATGAAGATATAATTCAGCAGGTGATTTTGGACCATCATTATGCTCCTCCTACATAACAACTAGGGCCTTGAAAGCACAGTTGCTACATCATCTAGTTACATTATAATGATAAATAACCTAGGATTATTAAAAGAAAGGAATCACAAACCAAAACATTTTATAGATAATGTGGTTTATAAAAACATGTTGGTCTGACATTGATGGAGAAGCTTACACATACACCAGATTGAATTTGAAATCCAAAAGAAAACTCTTCTTTAAATGACATATGGATGCTTCCTGTCTTTATCTCTAAAAAGACTTTGGGAATTAAAATGGTCTGTAGGCCTTTATCACAGCAGATTTTTAGATGTGTCATGTAATTAACGTGTAGTAATGACAGTTTGACACTGAGCCAGGAGGTACAACACCGACACTTTACACCGAAACAACTGCATTAATTTCCACCATCGTTAAGAGGAACATTCACAGATTCTATGATAACATAAATCCTGGTCCCTTTTTTCAGTTATCAATAAATTCTGATTCAGCATGAATCCACTGTTGCTGATGGGAAACATCTGGAATAGACAAAGTGTTCAGGTTAGACACGTGAGGGAAACTCAGTGGAGGCCACTGGTGGACAGGAGAGGAACAATAAAACTGGACAATTCCACAGATTCAAGTTTTCTCTCCAATTCAGTCCTCTATCTCCCTTTTCTTCTACTTCTGTCCTTCCCTGCCTTTTCCTCCGGATATCCTCAACTCGCTGATAATGCCAGGCTCTTAATCCTGAAATCCCATTTCAATGATAGATTACATTAGTAATTTTAATCAGTCACAACTTTACTTAAATTAATGTACGAATCCCTGCACCTATAGCAACTTTGGCTGTTTTAGAGAAAAAGCAGGGATGTATAGAAAGTATAAGGACTTTCTTTACTGGGCCAATCCATCTTCTGCTCTTCTTACACTATATCAGGGATGTTACATTTAATATAACTAGTAGATACCCCGGCAGCTCAGGTCAGCCTTTGTACAGTAAAACCCCCAGAATGACCCTGCCCGTGGGTATTACTCTGAGTATATGCAGGCTTGTCCCTGGATGGTATAAACCACTGCCCCCTCAGAATGACCCTTTTGGATATTAAATCCCCTTTATTCAGGCATGTTGTAGGACAGCCTGTGTATGGCCCCTGCAGCGATTCTTGTTATGGTCACTAATTACAGTCAGGCAAGTCTCAAAGGCAGATCATGTTTGCTGAGATGACCAGTGTGGCTCTTTAACTAAATATAATCGGGCATGTCCAAGGCCAGCCTTTTAATGACCATGTCAAGATATGGTTCAAGGTACACTAGTTTTATTCAGCTGTGAGGGACCGTAAACAGCTCTGTGCTGAGGTCCCCAGGGGCCACCACAGGCCCCACAGGACAGCACATGAGCCAAATACAAGCACATCCCCTGGTAGCCTCTTTATATTATAACACCATTTAAGTATTAATACCAGGGCACCATGACATTGACTTTGTGGAATAATATGGAAATTGTGTCCAAGACAGGGAAGGTCAGGAAACTTGATAATGTCACAAGGGATCTAGAATGGCACTTAGCAGTGAACATATACCACCACCAAGGTCAAACTATTCGACGTTCGTATTCAAAATCTTAAAATAGAACAAAAAGGAGGTACTCTGGTATTCTGCAACAAGTTGTATAGACTCAATCAAAATACATCAGATTTTTAATTGAAGATTCATGCATACATTTTTGAGGAAAGGATGAAAATGTCTCAAAATGTTAAAGAACCTGCTACAGATTACATTTTTATGTTACTTGGTGTGGATAATTAAGATAATCTTTAAATCTTCTATTTCCCCTTTTTATACTATAAACCAATTTCCAGGTCAAATCGATTGGAAACCAGTGCTTTTAAACTTTTCATAGCTACATTAATAGAAGAGAAACTTATTACATTTTAAGCAGCACACTCTGAGAATTTGTGAAATGTATATCATGGCCAGAGTGGGATTTAATAATAACTGATTTGTGTTTGGAGAGGAAACTTCTCACACTTTCTTGGCATCAGACCAACATCACTTCTTAGTTTTCTCACAGAGCCCCTGAGGGAATGTTAAGGTAGCGGAGTTGTCATTCTTCCCTTTGCTAAGCGAAGGACAAGAAATGTGATGCAGGGGGAACAAGCGAACAGTGACAGTAATGGTGGGGCTTAAACAAGAACACGGGCCTTAAACAAGAACCGTGTTCTTGTTTAAGGCCACAGGAGCTGTCCGAGTTACTAAATCCACTTTACACCAATTGGAATAATTTGGTGGCAGCCAGGGATTCTCAGCCAATGGCAGATCCTGTTTAATAACCATTAACATCTGGTAACGTGGTTGAAACAGCTTCTTTCTCCTCCTGTAAATCATTGGCTCGTTCCACAGTGACAGAAACAGAGCGGGCCCATAACCATAGCAAGTCACTTACACATGTGCACCCAGTGTGAGAGGAGAGAGAAGGACTGAGAGAACGGTCTGAAACACTCACTGCTGCAGGCTGCTGCTGTTAGGCTGGGCTGCTCTGGATGTCTGGCCGTGGGCTGTCCCTTGCACAGTGACTTTATCAGTTATTTGTTTTTCTCTATGTGAAAGTATACTCATGCGGAAATGTCTCGGCATGACCCGAGGAAGAGCCTCAGGGGGTCACTACCAGATTTGATATCACTTTCTTTAACAATTGCAAGATTGGGCATTTTTCATTGATTTCTCAGGGAATTTCTCTTGGGGAGTTTATTGAAAGAAATCAGGCATGTTTAGGGGACTGATGGTTATGAGCAATTGTCTGCAATCTTGTGAATCTAAATGTGGTTTGTTGAGGGGACTCTCTTTTGTCAGTATCTGAAGATTGTAAAAGGAGCATTGATAGGTTGCTCAAATGTAACCAAATTCAAATCTTTGTTCCCCCTAACTAAATTATCAGGATGCATCTGCTCCACTTGCTCTTCTGCTCAGATGCATATGAATGCCTACATTCAGGTAACTTCACCACAGTATACGGAGCAGGTCATCTTTTAGATAAAAGGATCAACACATAAAAAAGCACTACCTACTGACCAATCAATTCTCTTGGAAAATAGAAACACGATTCGTAGAGGCTCCTGTGGAGCTAGATGTGTGGCTTGTGAGAGGTCTCTTAGGATGGCAGACGTTTTCAGACACCAGCAACCCCCCTTTTGACTTCATGACCATTTCTTTATATGAACTGCCCTCATTATTGGAGAGGGCCAGCATGTGCAGCAGTGCTCTCTTGCGTAAGAGGCTCCCTCCTGTCTTCATTTCTGTTTTATCCTGTTGGCTGCAGCAACGTCAAAGACATGTCAGTGTGCTTTTGTACAGAGACCTCATCCTGCAACAGAGACCGATACCAACACTAAAGCCTTGTTCAACGTTAACCTGATGCAATATTTGCTCATGTACAGTTGGAGCTGAAAAGTTGAAAATTACATACATGGTCATACACAGCTGTTTATCCTGCATTTGTCATTTTAGTCTGGATAATGTTTAACTTGTCCTTTACTCTACCTGTTTCAGAGTAAAAGCACTTCAGTGTTTCTGTTGACTGAATCCATTTATTCATTTTAACAAGGTTTTCATTATTAAAGCAGGACCAGAAGATGCACAGCTTCATACCTTATAGTCCTGACATTTAGTTGACTGCATTTAATCGAGATAACGCGGTAGCAGACACGCAGCAGACTTTCTATTTCAGCATGATTGTGGTTGTTAAGCTTAGTGAATCCACTTAATGAAAAAGATATCCGGGCATGTTGAACTGGCTTGTTAGTACAGACCTGATGTACATCACAGAGTTCAAACATATATAATAAGATTAACACTTCTAACAGGCTTTAAAGGTGCTGGATGCCGTGTGTCATGCCATATACTCTCATACCATGCAGTACAAAATAATTTCTGAAATCTTGAAACTTCCATGATTAATTTGAGTTCCCTCAGTTCCCTGCACCTACGACACTAATTTACATTTAATGCAGTGGACAGTTTTATGTTGACAAAACACATCATTAAACAAGAAGCTGCTGCTCATGTCTCATTTATTTCTTCCTACACTATAAGGCCCATGAAGACAGCCCTCCACTCATACTTCTGTATAGTTTGTGTCTTGGTCTACTTCAGCTGAAAGGAAATCTTTTTGCTACATAGTGGTTTATTAGACTATACTGCTCTTCCGAGTCCCAGCAGTTTCTCTTATCTGTTTCAACGTGACAAAGCATCCGTAAAACAAAACAAAGCTATTATGAGAAGTGGTTTGAGTTTTTTATGGAGGAAGTTGAGCGGCCTGCACAGAGCTCCAACGCCTCTGGAATGAAACGGACCGTTGACAGTTTGCCAGGCCTTATCGGCCAGCACCAGGGCTGACCTAATTAGTACTCCTGTGGCTGTATTGGATCAGCTCCCTGAAGCCTGGCTGTAAAAGTTTTGCGTTCCAAAAACAGTGGATATGGCTGAATGTGTATTTTTTTCAATGTTTTAGTGTGTCATGAGACAACTCTTTAACTTAATGTTGTAGCTGCAGCTGGACTGAATCCATTGTTACAATCCCCCTCTCTGTCCACCTCATTTCCTTTTGTGCTTCCCTTGCCTCATCCCTCCCTCCTCTGCATTGCCCTCCCTCTGTCCCACTTTCTTTCATTCCTTTTCAAAGAGACACCCTCCACCACTTTGATCCTGCATTCTCCGCTTTTATTTTCTTCAAAATTAAATCAGTCTCTCTGAAACCTGCCTCTTTTTAAGTGATACTCTTAATTGCCTGGAGAAGGGAAACATGGGCTAACCTCCCTCCAATGGGAGGCCGCACAGAGGTCAACAACAGCAGCAAACAGCAGTGCATGAAACGGAAGGGAACTCTTCAG
Organism: Pseudopleuronectes americanus; assembly: GCA_038501795.1. Taxonomy (NCBI): domain Eukaryota; kingdom Metazoa; phylum Chordata; class Actinopteri; order Pleuronectiformes; family Pleuronectidae; genus Pseudopleuronectes; species Pseudopleuronectes americanus. Next base: position 3,443,037 of record CM076726.1, read on the forward strand.
CATGTCAAGATGTGGGCCAAATTTGTTGTGATTCAACTCTTGGAAGAATAGCATCTCAAAAAGAAGGGAAGGCTGTATCATCCTGATCATGGGCACAAATACAGCACAGAATTTAGGTGTATCCAATGTTTTTCACTGCACCTTTTGGCAATGCAGTGATACACCTCCATGACATTTTGATTAGTGTTGGTGGTTATAGTCAAAGTGTAAAGTGAGCCCAGGTCAGCAGGAGTGTGGAGCCTAGGTTTCTGCTCTGATCCTGAAACAGCAGTGCTAATCTTTTTTCAGAGTGGGTCTGTATTCACACATTTTGTTTCCACTGTTCGCCATACATCACCTCATTCACCTCCTCTTCTCCATCATCTTCGTCGGTATCAGTGTGCGAGTAAGTGGGGGCGGGGCCGGGGTGGGGCCTGTGTGTGTGTGCGTGTAAATTCTGCAGAGGAGATGAGATGAGTGGTAAATGTTTGGTGACTTGTGCGACCAAGAAACATTTTTAGTCGCACTCTGGAGCCCTGACATGCATTTGTACCGTGACTGAAACTGATTCAAAACATTATATGTACGTATAATTATTCGATTGAAGATTATCACTGAACTAAAAGGAGTGCATGAATAGGCTTTACAAAGTGAAAAAAAAGCAGGGTGGAAAGTGGAGTAATAATGAAGGTGTTAGACGAAATCAGTGGCTTCAAGGCAACTAGGGCTTGGGTACCAGATTTTAGTTCTTCATTTTCAGTTCCTTAGGTTAGTACTGCCTACACAAAAGGATTCCAGCACTGGGATGTGCTGCAAAGGTTTGAAAAACAATTCTGTATCAAGGGAGGAACACGAAAACTTGATGAAGCACCAGACACCAGATTATTAAAGTAAACTTCAAACTGCTAACAGTTTATTTGATAAATTTCAACTCCCAATTTGCCTTAGCAATAAAAAAGTTATTGATGTATTACTGGTATTAAAAAAAATTTACTCTGTAACATGGCCACACTTTGCTGGTTTCAAAATGTGTAAACAAAATCCAAGGGTTTTGTAATCTTTATATTGATTGAAAAGTTCCACAAAAGAAACATTTGTTAATGTCATAGCAGTAACCACATGGTGTCTCTTAACTTTCTGTCTTGTTCCAGCTGTGTAGATTGCCTCCAATAATGGACCTTCCTCAGAATTACTGCTACCCAGCGCATTATATTTACCACCTGCCATTTTAATATCTTAAAAAAACCCACATGAAACAGTCACGTGCATGTTTAACCAGGAACAGTTGCTCACCTGCTTGTCCATGCCATTATCCAATCAACCAATCATGTGGCATGAGCTCTAGTTACTCAAATAACCAGCCTTCATACTTTAGGGATCAGAAAAACAACGTGTTGAACATTGAAGTGGACGGTTATAGGACAGCAGGGACCACGTCCGGTTCCACTCCTGTAGGACAAGCAGTGACATGTGAGGCTGGGGGTTAGGTTGACGTTCGTGCACATGCACCCCCGCTTCCACCATAGATGTATAGAACTCTATAGGAAACACTGAACAGCATGAATCCATTTAGCCAACCTGCCTCGTGTCGACAGTGCACACTGTTGCTGGTAGTGTGACGCTGTTTTGCTTAGCACACTTTTGCCCCCCAACAAAAATATCGAATAAATAATATACAAATAAAATGTTAATATGCTAGCTGTCTTTTTTTTTAATACATTAACTTTAAAATACTTTAGAGGCATATTCATTTGTAGTTAACCATATTCATTATCAATGAATATGCTGGCCTATCCCTGTCTGCTGTTCAGCAAACAGATTCAAAGCAGACTGCAGACAGTTGGTTCAGCTTTGTGCCTCACACTATTCACCATGATAAAGAGCCATATTACCCCTTTTTCCCCTGTTTAATGAATACTAACCAATTTAACACTTCTGATGACTACCCTAACTTAACAGTGGGCTTAAGATGATGTTGGTTGTATCCGGGAGTATGAATCTGTTTTAAATATTTAAGGGGTGAAAAAATACAGCTCAATAAAATGAATCCACTTGACATCCTGTAGTTTAAACTTGAATGGCTGTTAGTGAAAGAGATGTGTTGTGTGTGCAATTGAGTCTGAGGGTTAGTGTTAATAGTTCTTTTGTTAAAGCCTGCATGCAAACTCCTGTGTGTATATATGTGTGTGTTTCCCAGTGTGTTGGTGATTGTGCGATATGTGTGTATGCTATATGAATATTTGATGCACTGCACAGTATCCTTTAGATTGAACGATAAAGAGAGGATGAGGTAGAGATGTGAGGGAAAAGAGGAGACTCAAATCATTTCTGTGATCATAATAACAGTGTTCTCCTTTAATGTGACCATAGATACATTGGTACAGGATACACCAAGACAGGAAAACTTTTTCTAAACTGAGACTTCCACTAGTTTTAACAGATGAGCATTTGAAGAACAGGATGATCACACTAGTGGGATTTCACCTTAACTGCTATAATGAAAATGTAAAGTATGACATAGAAACACATGATAGAATTAAACGGCCATTTAGGTTTCTGTCACTTGCTGTAAATCAGCAAAAAGAAGAGGATTCACCCTCTGGGACCATGATTGTAAAAGTTGAATGGTTACTTCAGGATTTGAAACAAACTTCTTCTGCTTTGAAGTTAAAAAATAGAAAAGAACAGAAGAGCCTTTATGGGCACAAAGATAATGGATCAAATTATGTGGGGGTTTTTTTTACAACCAAAAATGATATGAACACACACACACATTGTGATGCCTTACCTTTCGATTACAAACTTGTGTGGCTTACATTGGATTGGAATTACAGGGCTCCCTGACTCACTCTGCAGTTGGGCAATCACACTCCCATGGGTGCTCATGTTGACAGAGGTGCTGAAGGACACACATTTTCTCAACCACCTTCCATCATCTTCAGCGTAAACTGCAACAGATGCAGGTTTAGTGGCATGAAAGAAAACATTGAATCTATAATTTTCAATAAGAAAATTACACTACATCCATCCATTATCTAACCGGGAACTGGGATGCGAATGGATACAGTGGTAACCACTGTATCACCATGCCGGCCATGACACGAGTTCTCTCAATTGTAAGTTGTTGTGCTGAAAAGGGAAACAACTTTCTAACCAAGGGATGTGAAAGTTCCACGATCACAAGTTTCACTAACATGCTGTTCTTAAAAAGCCACAACATTCAGTGTAACTAATGATCAAAGAGACCAGATAACGTGCTGCTTTACTGAAAGGCCTTCCTCCTTTGCGTCTTCAATTGTCTACTCTGGTGTCTTCTCTTGTTAGAAGAGCAGCTCCTGCCTCCTCCCAGCCACCTGGAAGGTTCCCTGGCCTTTGTTTTCTCCTGCGATGTATCTGTGCTGTGCTTGCCTCCATGATTTACCGTGTTCTTGTTTAAGGTCAGGGTTGACTGATACAAAGGTCGGCTTCCTTGCTTGCTTTTGCCCTTTGCAGTACCGGCAGTACATTTCGTTGTCTTCAAAAATGAGCCATGCGATAGTTCTCTACCCACTACTAGATAACTTATTTTCTAGTAGCGGTTGGGGAGGAACTGGTATCACGTCTGGAGTCTTCAGTGAACATTAGTCTCTTCCTTGTAATCTCATTTTCTTCCATTTCCGCCTCAGCGGTGACTGTTTCAGTTGAAACTTCAGCTTTTGTGGTATTTTTGACTTGACATAAGCTTAAAACCTTGTGTATGTTGCTAGCTAAATTTAGCTGTTTCACCGGCTCATTGAGTTATCACAATTTGGTGTTTGATGATGAAGGGATGATTATATTGGTTCAGTAGAGTGACCATGCCAATTGTGTTGAAACAAAAAATAGTCAGAACTTTGTAGACTAAGACTTGCTTTAAGTTCTCAACCTTAAAGAGCCTTCAGATAATGTATATTATGATTTGGCGCAATACTCTATACTAATTCTATAGAGTTTTTATCCTAAAAACATTTTGCACTAAACCCATCTAATGGTCATAAAAGTGAGAGAAATGTTTCCACTGTCAAGCACTAAATCTGTGAGACAATTGTAAATAAATATGAAACGATAACTGGAATCAGGGTAAAATTCCGGACGGAACTGTCTTTCATTTTTAATTACGATTAAAACTGCAGTTGTTAAACTTAGTGATTTGGCATCAACCAAAGTTAGCAAGTCTGCCAATACACAGGCACAGCAAGCAATGTGAATTTGTTGTGTGTAGTAAAAACATATTGGAGAGACACAGAGCACATGTATTTTCTACAAAGGACAAAGATAAATTGTTCAGAACAGAAACCTAATAGGATTCATATTCATCCTGCGAGGTCCCTTCTCGCTCAGGCTCTGGTCAGATCGGACAGAGGTTTGTAGCCCGAGTGGTGCTCAACTCTACTGTGTGGAGCAGACACTTTAATTTTTTGCATGCATTTATAACTTAAGACCTGGGCGCTCCCTCTGATACACAAAAATGAATCAAATACGTTTAATGTGGCATTATGGCCGGTGGTCAAGTTCAGTACGGGTAAAACTATCTGCTGTGGCAGTCCTAATTTCCACAACTTTTTGTCTCCTGCTAACGCCGCTAAAAGAGAATACGAGGTAAGAAACACTCAAAGTTTTGTTACTTTCTTAATTACTATTAATGCCTGGGACAAATTAAACGCATCGTTTGTTAGGAAATGTGTCGTAACAGAAGCAGTCAGTGTCAATACAGAGTGTCTGAGTTATTCAGGAAATTAACACAGTGAGACATTTTCAATGTGAGACACACACACACAGACACACACACACACACACACACACACACACACACACACACACAAACACACAGTGATCGAGGAAGCATATTGAAATTCAACTGGCTCTCTTCAACATTTAAGAAGCTCTTAGAGAGTTCTGCTATAATGTAGCTGCAGTAACTTTCCCATTAGTGCTACGGTCTGCTGTCGTTATGTGAGCAGGAAAAAAGAAAGCTCACATTCACCAACCCAAGCTGTTCACAAAGTTTTGAAGTGAGCAGGATCCGCTACTTCCGACTGCATGAAGAGGAGCTGCAGTTTCCTTAGAATAAAGACAGTTCACTGCTCCTTTATGGAATTTTTCTAATTGATCTTTCTAGAAAATAATACATTTTGTTCAGTATATCTGCCAATTTCTATGTATTCTATTTATTTTGACCAAATGTTAGTGTTTGCCTTCACACTCACTGAGCACTTATTATTACTATTAGGAACACCTGCATATCTGCTTATTAATGCAGTTATCAAATTAATAATGTGTAATAATAATAAGTTGGAGCCAAAATGGATGCTGCACCATAGAATTTTTTTGTTCTTATAATCTTCAGAACGCACACACTGGACGATTTGGCAAAAACACCAGATCACACACTTGCCATCTTTTAGGAAATGAATCGGGAGAAAAAGTTGCAATCCAGAGACTTGAAATGAAATCTAAAAAAGATTGGTAATAGCTGAAGTAGCGAGCTGCAGTAACTCAGATAACCACTCTGTCAATTCTGTTAACGGTGCTGAGAGGAACAGCAACATGTTGAAAGGTGAACCTTGAGATGGATGGTTTACATCAGCAGAGATTATGTCACTGCTGCTCACAACAGTTGACTAAAAAAACTGAAAAGTAGCCCAACCTGCCTTGTGTCAGTAGTCCATCGAGTACTGCTGCTGATGTTCATCTATTTATTGCCACAGTTTACAAAATCTGTGACATATTAGAGTCTCTATGTTAAGTGCTGTCATCAGAACAGTAGGGATCTCTGATCATAGTTTTTGTGTTCAATTGGAAGCGCACAAATACTTAGAACTCTTAAGTCTTATGATTATGCTTTTATTTATTTAATTTTCTGTTACAAAATGAAGTTTGCATAAATGCCTTTATTTTATTTCTAATTTATGTTTGTATGTTCAACTTCAAGGGAAGTATGTTCAAGAATTTTACCTTAAAAAAAAGCTGAACTTAATTTTCTCTGACTCCAAACTGGTTTCATGAACATGATGGTGAGTTCAGTCTTCTCTCCAGTCACCAGATGTGAATCCAGTAGTAACCTTTATGATGTTGTAGAATAAGTAATTGGCAGCATTAATATACAGCTGACAAATCTGCAAGAAATTGTGATCGAACAAAAACTTATAGAAAAAAGTTTCCAACATGTTCAACTTGGGCCATGAAGCGCAAAGAGTAAAAGTAGGCTGCATTGGAAGCCAATGCTGCATATGCTAGTGAATAAACACCGAATCTGTTGTCTCAGTAATCATTATTTGGCTCCGGAAACAACTAATGAAAAAGTAATGACAGCGAGAGAGAAACAACAAACAGCATAAACAGCTCCTCGAGTGTTTGGGTTTACAACTGCTGCTGTTTAACTACGTGAACAGATGGCCTAAGAAATAACAAAGGAACAAATACAATTTTAATGTTCCCTGTGGGGTCACTGAGTTATTACAACACTATAAAAAAAAACCCAGCTACAACAAAGAAAATCTATCTGAAATAAATCAGTGGATGTAGATGTGGATTTAAGTAAAACATGAGCCGGCATGAAATTCAATAAATGTGCTCTTCAAGCATGTGTAAGGAATGTTATTATTACACCAAAACAAAGTAAAAATTCTGTGGAAAAAATACTAATTTACTGTTCGGCGAGCAAGGCGGTCATTATCACAAAATGAATCCTAACTGGGTGAATCAACTGATGCAATGTGGACCTCATGGCCCTGAACAGCAGCCTGTACATCATCCTGCTCATTACACAGCTGCCGACCGAAAACATTCATCTTTTGGCACAAAAACAACTTCATTACAAGCTCAAGTCATTTACACCAGTGGTCCCCAACCTTTTTTGCGCTACGGACCGGTTGGATGTCAGACAATATTTTCACGGACCGGCCGTTAAGGTGTGTCTACGGAGCCTCATTACGGAGTTCCTCTGGTACCTCTGGTGACAGCGGTAGATTTTTTTTTAATTTAATGGAATTTGGAGAGGTTTTTTTTGGTTATTTAAAATAAAAAATTAATTCTTTAATTAAAAAAAAATCCACCGATGTCACTACAGATAGGATGTTGGAAATGGCAACAGAGTTTTTAGTGCTGTTGTGGCGATCTCAGTGTATTCTGCCGTGACTTTATTCCAGGACACCGCAGAGTTGTTTTCTCAAACATACTTTTAAGGCCGCCGTCATTTGTGATCTCCAGCAGCTGATCTTCATCTTAAACAGACATGCTGGATTCACCTGGTTTGTTGATAAATGGGTCCGACAAATACCGTGTTGGTTTGTGTTCAGCGAAAAAGTGACGTGACCGAGACAAGCGTCTTGAAATGCGTTTAGCATGAGTCATAAACGAGAGGATCCGGTAGTTTTTCAAAATAAAACACCATTTTATTTTGAAAAATGACCAGATAATAGATAAAACAGAAAAAATGTAATTTTTTTATTCTTCTGTGCGGCCCGGTACCAAATGACCCACGGCCCGGTACCGGGCCACGGCCCGGGGGTTGGGGACCACTGATTTACACGCTTTTACCGACGAGCTAATTTAACACGCCTGCAGCCATGCAAACGTTTGTAGCTGAAATCCTCAACTCTGTTCTGGCACTCGTGGCGTGCTCCTGATTATTAGAGACGGGGAACGTTAGCTGTCAGACAAGCTGACGGCTGAGTCACAGAGCCACTCTGGTGCTGATAAGCCGTGGGATACAAGTGTCCTATTGGAGGAGAGACATTCTTCACCTGAGTGGGTCCCGACACAACACACCTGAATTATTCCTTTTTGTCATGGCTGCTGCAGGTGCTTCTCCCCCTCCTCCCTGGTGAGTTTCACGCTGACTCAGAGACAGAGAGGTGGAGATTCCCACAATATTCCTCCTATATAGACTGTATATAATGATGGATAATGCATCTCTACTTCCTCCCAACATCCCAAAAATGCAGCAAGAATATGCCGGATACGATGGTACCCTGCTTTTGCGTTTGAAGCCAGAGTCTAAGCAACAGTGATTGTTGGATTAGGTCCTGGCGTTACGTGTGCTGGACTAATTGCGAGTAAGTCTAAGCGGGCCAAGACCACGGAGAGGCGGTGGACTAGTGGCAGAAACTTGGACTATGGGCAGAAAAGATCTCTGGTTCGAACCTAACTCCACGGAGTAAAAACAAAAAGACGAACCTAGATTGATTTGTCCAAAAATCCAAGAGGATTCACCCTACCCTGTCTAGTGCCCCTGAGCAAGGCACCTTACTCCCTCAACATCTGCTCCCCGGGCGCTGTACATGGCTGCTCACTGCTCTGTGTGTCCTGCACCAGATGGGTTAAAAGCAGAGGATACATTTCCTAAAACTGCATGAGTGTGTCTGTGCATGTCTGTGCATGTGTTTGGGACAAATAAATGGATCTTAATCTTAATCTTGTCCCGAGCTGCTTGAGCTGATGTCCCAGTTCACTGTTGCTGGGACAACTTGGGCTGAAGCAACAGTGGCTGAGGAGTGTGTGTTAATATAGATTTGAAAAAAAGCAAAGCAAGAAAAGCGACTTTCTAGATTCCTAACGCTGGTTGGTGAGTTCCTGCCCTTGAATTAGAGGGTGTTAACCTTTTCAAATATATATACATATCTGTCATGACTTAGGGACAACCCAACAAGTCAACTCCACTAAGTGTTGTCCAGAAAGCTCTAACATGGTTAGAACCACTCAGTGAGGTTATGAGCCATGTTCAACCCAAAAATGCAATAAGTGTGATATTAAAACCAGCATTTACATAGTTTATCAAATAACCGTCACGTAATTTAGTTTAAAGCTCAAAAAACACATTTAAGTGTGTGATATCTCTTTAAGTGGTTCGGGAGGGTTGCCATGGTAGTGTGCCAGTGTCACACTTGTTTTTTGTGGAAATAAAACAAATTTCGTTCATTTTCTTGCCACATACATCATCAATATAACATTATGAACCGAGTACAATAATTGATTTTGGGAGTCTCGGAACAGATTCAGAACCACAGAAGAAAAGATCTCTCTCTCTCTTTCTGTCTCTCTCACCAATACTCACTGACAACAGACGCATCTCTCATAATCAGGCTTCTCAGGAGGCACCTCCGACCACCCCAGGACCTCCTCAAATGTCACGTCTGTGTGAAAACACTGGTACGTACTAGAGATTGGACGGTTATATAAACTGTTTCCCAGTGTCTCCAGCTCTCCAAACCCTTTGACACCACAGCCTCCTCTTGATATCTTCCATTTAGAGTCAAGGACAGTGCTCCTGGTTGATGGAACGCTAAATGAAAGCTTTACTTGTCGTTTATTGTCCGTCCTGTGACACTGAAAGATTGTTTAACAGCCCGCGGCCATGTCGGCTTCCTGGGGAAACGCGATGATTGCAGTGTCTCGGAGATGAACTCTGGAACTGTTTGAGTCTTTATTTAATTAAATGATTTTGACCTGAAATCAATTGGGCAGGCCACTGGACCCGGGCACCCTGATGTGTAAGTGTGTGTCGCGCAATACCACTCAGACTCAACAGTGAATGTCTGGCTTTTACACACACACACACGCACACAGACATAAACACATGCACACAGGCACACACAAAGTAAACCAGCCGCTGAAGTGAATCTTGTCTATGTAGGCAAGGAAAATGGACATTTAATTGTAGAGCAATCAAGGCTGAGAGCTTAATGGGACTTTTATAGCATTCTATCACTCAACCACTCTCGCTGCTCTCTCTCGCTCGCTCTCTCACTCTCTGTCTCTTCCCTCGTCTGAACTCTTTTAAATTTGCTTTTCAGCTCCACCAGCTCCACAGATGAGTGAGCTTACTTCTCAAATCAGCTGAAATCAAGGCCCACATTTGGCAGTGAAAGCATTTTCATCTCTTTTAGTTTTGCATATTTCTCTTCTCTGTGTTCATATGTTGTTCTGCATGGACAAACAAGCACAATTTTCTCCACATAATTGTGTAAAAAGAAGGCCAAAGAATCAAAAATATAACAAATGGGTTTTGTGTCTGATAAATTGACCTCAAACTAATTTTGAACAAGCACCGATCCCTCAATCCTTCCTCTGCTTGATTTGGACCATCACTCTGGTTCTTCAGAATTGGTGAAAAAACAGTGATGCAAACAAAGGACCTTTAGTTTGTATATGGATCCTGTCTAATGTTCATCTGGATCTTGGAACTGTTTGTCGTTTTTCTCCAGGCACTATGTGTGTGACAGGGGATTATAAGAATTCTCAACGCTGTTCTCACAAGACCAAATTACTTGTCACACACAACACACAGACACACACACACACACACGGTCAAGTGGCAGAATTAAAGTTCTTTAAAGTGGAAAGTTTCATCCTCTGGACCCCGTTTCCCATCACACACCTCCACACATCACTGCGGTAACCTCGATTATAGACAGGACATGCTTTCTTCCCTCTCTCACTGTGTCCTTCTGTCTCTCTCTCTCTCACTCGCACACACTCCCTCTCAGATTAGAGGTGACTGAAATGAGATTCTCCTGGAAATCCAATCTAGTCGCCCTCATTCCTCTCCAACAAATCTCAACTGTCCATTAAGTTGAGAATTGTGTGACTGTGTATGTCTGTGTGTGTGTGTGTGTGTGTGTGTGTGTGTGTGTGTGTGTGTGTGTGTGTGTGTGTGTGTATGTGTGTAGGTAAAAGAGAGGGAGAGAAACCCAGTGAGTACCCATCATGTAATTCCAGCTGTTTCTTCTTCTTTAGACATCACAGGGCTTGGTTGGTGAAAAATTAAAATCAAATGTTTTAGCAAAATTAGATTATCATAAACGTCATGTGTTGAACAGAAGATAGTATAATGTCAGGCCAGAACCTTGGAAGACCATTCACTGTGTGGTAGAAAAAAACTATTCTCAGCAGGTTCTGAGGATCAATATATAATCCTGGATGTCAGGTTGTGTTTAGTGCTGAAAGCCTGTGAAGCCAGTCCAAAGCTTTGTATTTTTTTGTTCTGGGAGTGAACCAAGTGAGAACAAAATGAGAGCAAAATTGATTCAGTTAAGAGAAATTACCCGTGATTTATAGTCCAGCTGCATTATCAGATTTAGTTTTACTTAAAAATGAAACACTTCAAATTGAATTCAGCGAATATCAATCTTAAACTCATATCAGCTTCTGCATTGAGCCGTTGTGTCCTCTGCTCCCCAGGAACATCATGAGCACACAGTGCTCAGATGTTCCCTGAATTCTCCTAATGAAAGGAAATGGAAAAAGAGAAATGAAAATCCAATTGAGTGGAAGCTGAGAGGTTAAATCCTTGGGAGTTTTGTTTAACAAAAATTGGCAGATTTGCAGACACACAAGATAATTATGATATTACTGAGCTGGAGAGAGAAGAGGTGACAGACAGCCCACGAAGTGGAAACCAAAGCTGACATGCACTGAAGTATGAATGTCTACCCCGACATTTTCCGGAAGTGCAGTACGTGTCACTGGATCTGGCTATATTCTATAACTTTTCATGCCTGTCCCCTAGTACAATGTTCGGAAAAATGTCAAAGTGCACAGGCAAGTCGATGTCTGAAGGAAATACATGTAGAACACGCTAGATTAGATTAGATTAGATTCAACTTTATTGTCATTGCACAGTTGAAGTACATATACAACGAAATGCGGTTTAGCATCTAACCAGAAGTGCAAAAAAAGGCAGTGAAAGTGCAGAGTATTGTGCATATTGGAATATGTAATAAATAGGAGGTACAGTTAGAAATATAAATGGAATATGAACAGTATTAAGAGGTCAGGTATGATATCAGAATGATGAATACACTATGAGCAAGATAAATATATAAAAATATGAATACACTATAGGTGGGATAATACAGTAGTTGAAAATGTACAAATGTACAAATGTTCAAATGTGCAAATGGGTAAATGTTCAAATGTGCAAATTTGATGAAGATGAAGATGTCAACTTTGAGCAACAACATACCTGGGGCCTCATTTATAAAACAGTATGTAGGATTCATACTAACAGTGTAGATCCTCACAAATACCGAAAATGACATACACAGAAAAAAAGTTAATATTTACAAAACCGTGCGTACACACCTGAAGAAAATGTTCCCTTCACCTGTACCTACGTTCAGCATTATAAATGGTCAATAGAAAGCAACGCATGAATATTAAATGACCCCTGTGAACAATGCATTTCTACGGTGAGTCATGGTAACAAGGAGGAAGAAGAAGGGCAACTTTTCTGAACCTGAAATTGAAGGAGCTTGTGATTGAGGTGGAGCTGAAAAAAAAACACATAAGGATTAACGTTAGAGCTTTTGACCATCGGGGCAAATGTCAATGAGTTGTAAACAAAACATGTGATTTCCTCGGTGGAATTAATACTTCACTGCTTGCCTCCTTGAACACTCTACTCAGGTGCCAGCCCTCACCTTAACATTCCAGACATTCTCCTCTTGTTGTGTCTGACACGGACAATCCACAGCTCAATAAAGCAGAGAGAACGAGAGAAAGCTTGTCAGGTGCTTTCGACTCGTCAGAGGATTGTTAGATCTTCACCGTGTAGCCTGCAGGTTCACAATGAAAGGAACGGGATGTGAACTGCTTGTACTTTTTGCTTGTTAAATCTTTTTCTCCCAGTGATGGTCAAACCGTTTCCATTCTGTATTTTCCACTCTGGTCAACTTGGCCTTAAGAAACAGGTTTGCGCCACAGAAATCCTTATTGTCTCGAATCACCCCTTTGTACAATTGAAGTCATTAATGTGGAAAAAGCATTTTGAGTATTAACAGACATTTTATTTAGCTTCAGTTTGTTGAGGGATGTAAGCAAATGTTTTGTATCGACTGAGAGAAGAGTAAAGACAAATACCCCCAAAATCCCTTGGAGAGGGTTATTTATTGTGATTATTCTTGTCATACTAAGAAGTACAGCAATGTTTTTTGGTTCATTATGATGATAATAATAGTGCATTTTATTTAAATTGTGCTTTTCAATAGGGAAAAAAAACGAGAGGAAATTAGAATCTGAAACCCATGAAACTCCCTTGTAGGCACCCAGCACTGAGCATATACATCAATAAATGTATTTACAAGTATAGTATTGTTATAAATTTATATTTTCATGAAACAGTCATGTGACAATGAAATTCAATGGTGAGAAACGTGACCATACTATATGGAATCTTACTTCTCTGTTATTCCTGCATTAAATTCACCCTGTAGCGAAATGTCCTCATTAATTGTACAGTTTTATGTCACATTTGTCAAACAAGACTCCCCAAGTCTTTATGAAACAACATTTAAATTCACTAGATCCAGACTTTTATTTGGATCTACACTAACTTGAACACACATTAATATCCGTCCCCTAAATGAGAATGTTAAAAAAAGTCCAATCTCACAATGTTTAAGGAAAAAATCCTGGATTTACCCCCTGATCACAATCCATACCAAAAGTTATAGGGTTCTTCCTTGGGTTTTGCCCCACCCCTCCACAAAAGGAAATTGTTTCAGTTGTTTTCGGGTAATCCTGTGAACAAACCAACAAGCCAATGGACTGGATGAACAATTGCTTATTGCTTCCCCTGCAATCTTCCTGTCTCCCGTTGTATCCTGAAGGAATTATTATTATTAATGTTATTTTTCATGCTTTACTGAACAATAGATTCACAAAGAGCAAGGCAAGTCAACCATAGCACTTAAAACCAGGGTATGAGTCTGAGTAAGATGGAAGAAAAATCAAACATATAATTAAATTATTAGAAAGAAGAAAATGAATTAAATGTATTAATGGGCTCTCAGTTTGAATTAAAGATTAGTTCACACAAGGTCAACTTATCTGTAAAACTGTTACACGTCATCTGTTCCAGATTTAATATTTTCACACTTTAGGGATTCAAAACACATAAGAAACATAACAAAAGCGATGTCAATGAATGGGGATTGGATCACAAGAATTGCGTTCATCAGCAGATTCTCTCATTTACTTGTATCTTTCCTCCATTTGTTTCCACAGTAGTTGGGAGCTATAGCAAGTAGAGAAAATAAACTACGTGGTATCAATATAGATTTTTTACTTTTGCACCTTTGCTTCACTGTTGGGCTGTGTGTAGCTGTTTTTCCCTCTCTCTTTCTCTCACTAACAAAGATTTCCATAGTCAGACTGGCCATCGGCAGCACAAGTAGAATTCCCACCATCTTAGGGCACCATTAAAACGTCAATTTTTTTTTACAATCCTAGCCAAGCAGACATTGGCGCAACATCAGTAGATACTGGTTTAGCTGTGTGCACTCCAGGCAGGTAGGCGTACAGTTAGCAGTTGGCAGACCATGGCATAACATCTGACCTCTATGTGCATCTTTCAGCTTCTCACCGGCCATTCTAATTTCTGAGGCAACCTGGACCTACTTTTAATCTTATCGCTAAAATATGGTCCATGACCTTATCATCATAATTCAGGGGGGTAGAGTCTCAGGTTGTCAACATGTGTAAGGTCTTTTAATGGTGTTGGAATAAGAGCAATGACTTCTTTGTGAAGGAAAGAAAACACAAGTATGATTATGTGACTATTGTTTCACGACTGCTCGTGGTCAGACTGATTGATATCATTGTTTTACATAATCATCAACTTTCCTCTGTAGGATGAATATGTTTTCAAAGTTGAAAAAATTGATTAATTAATATTTGTGTATAATAGTGTGAAAATAGATTGTATTCGATATTAGCTAGATTAGGTTATGCTTTAATGGACTGATAATTCATATTGAAATTGTAGGAGTAAGGACATCTGGTGCTGAAGAAACTCCTGCCACATTTAAGGTGCTTGTTACATCCATAAGTAAGTTTTGAATATTTTTCAAAATAAGTCTTCTCATTATTTCATTTTTGAGGTGGGAGGGAAATGCAGATTTCTGAAATCTATGCCCATGGACACATAGAAAAGTTCATTGTGAGATTATTTGAAACTTCTTCAGATGCTGCCATGTTTCTTAAGATTTATGTTGAGTTTTCCACGAAGTCTCTTTCCATGTTTGATGAAGTTTTTAATCGGCATTTTCTGCAAAAGCCATTTAATGTATTTCCATTCTATAATGAACTGTTAATATAGTAGTTATTGTGGGATTCCACCATTCCCACTCTGTATTGTAGTTAAATTGCACTGAAATAGCTTAAAAGACTGAATGAGAAGGTTGTTTGTCAGTATGAGGCTTTCTACATCCACAGTGTCTCAAACATCAAAGTGCTGGATGCTCGTCCACACTGATGCAAGTGGCAGCAAGCTGGTGACACACAGTTATTCACTGGGATCTTTCTGTCATGCATTTTAACTATGAGGACAAGATGGTGCATCTGCATGTGTGGGTGCAACCGAAAGGGCCAACTCTTCAATAATACAAAAGGATTTACTCCCACTTTCAAACGCACTACATGTGTTAAAGAAAAGAACATTTGCTGTGCAACGTTTAGTTTGCGTATGCATGTGTGTGTGTGTGCGTGTGTATGTGAGAGTGTATTTCCATGTTTTGCCATGGAATCAAAGTACAAAGAGATTTAAAGGGATTTGATCTTGTGGTTCACTGTATGCTAACAGCAAATGAAGGAATATGTTAGTGGATTAGTTAGTTTCTTTTCATGTGTGTGGGTCTGTAATCGATGCGTGCTGTGAATTTGAAAGCCAACCACTCTGTTGGCACCACAGAGAACATTGTTATTAACAGTAATTGCTAAACAGGTTGGAAGAGGGAAGAGGAGTGAGCACTGAAATTGGTTTAATCTTGTATCCTAGGGATTATCAGATTCAGAAAAACAACAACTTTATTGATCACCACAAGCAAATGTCTATGTTACAGAACAGATTAACAAAGAAATCAAAAAGTAGGTTAAATGACAACCTTTACCTGCATCCAAATTAGCACTAGAATTAATATTTTAATTTCAATCAGAGTCCATATTCGAATGGTGTTTATTAAAGAAAAGTGTTATGTAGCCACTAGGGCTGTGACTTTATCCAAAAATCAAGTTTTAACTGATGACTATCAGTTTTTTGAATCCCCATCCCCATGCATTGTGTCCAGGTTTGACAATTGACGATACTCCACTGTTCTGTGTAGCCTCCTGCGCGGTCTCACATGGGTGGAAAATGAAACCTCTGTGCCTTTACTATTGTTCCTTACTTTGCTTTCTACAGTCCAAATTTCCACACACCATTTCTCAGATGCTTTTGTGGCATAATTGTACGCGGAGGACAGCTTAGCTTGCCAGCGTCCCCCCCATTTTTTTTTGAGAAACAATGCCACATGACAGGCTACTGATAGGGCAAGACGGCATGCAGTAGGTTAGGCTGACAGTGAGCGCCCTCTGAACTAAGTCAAAGTGCACCCGACTGTGAGGTAGTTTGCCTCATGACCAAGCAAACATGCCGTTAAATTTCCATTATTTATTATATTATTAAATTTGTTCCAAGCTAAAGAATGACAGTTTATCGAGATGGTCCTATCAGTGTTGCAAAGTTGTATATTAGTTAAACATGGGCTCTGATACGCTACTTTTTTGGTAAAAAAAATTGGCTTCCAAATGAATTTCTGGCAAGTTTTCTTTTTCAGATCTTTGCTCTTCATTATACAGACACAAACTGAAAACCAGAGTCCCAGCAGACAGGCCTGCAGAGACAGCCAAGCCCTCACTATATTTTAATGAGCTGTAAAACCTCCAGTACACTGTTAACGCCAGATTTGTCAGCAAACACAGAGAGACACAACAGTATGGATGAACGCTAATAAGAGCCAAGTTATCTGGGTGAAGTCAGCATTGTGAGTCATATGTGCTCTTAGGGATAAAGAGAGTAGATTCACCCTTGTGACTGACACACACGCACACACACGCACATGCACAGTGTTTCTCTCCCTCTATGGGTTGCTAATGAAAGCCCCATGATTAATGATCAATTATTAACAGGATCAAAATAGGAATGCTGTAGATGCTGTTAAACAAGGAAGCTGACTTTTTAATTGGCTCTATTCACAGTCCACACGCAATTAATCTCTCTCTCTCTCTCTCTCGCACACACACACACACACACACACACACACACACACACACACACACACACACACACACACACACACACACACACACACACACACACACACACACACACACACACACACACACACACACACACACACACACACACACACACAAATAAGATGACATGAGCCAGTTCTCTGACAAACTAAGTGAATGCAGAGTGTGACTTTTGGAGGTCTGATGTCAGCCCTGGTAGTTCATGAGCTCCTTGGACCACACACACAGAGAGGACTTTGCAGAGGTGTCTCCTTCAGCTGAGAACTGCATGACTGTCGCAGAACGTACAACTAAAGAGTTCTACAAGCTAAGAGAGTAAAACGTTTATGGATTTTTTTATTAATGGTTTACAAAGCCATAGATTGGCAGGATTGTCCCCGTGTCCTGGTGACTGGTCTGGTCTTTCTTGGTTGTCAATGTGAGAAAAACCCTGAATCCCCCATACTGCTGGTAGATGCAGTGGAACAGGCACTAGAACAATGTCGTGCCGGCTGATCTTAGTGGGAATGGCGGATCCTTTGCCAAGTTTGCATCACATAATGGTGGTGGACCAAGACCGAGGTGGCAGCTGATGATGGATCCTAACTGGCGGCAGTGGACAATGACTGTCAACTATAGTGGCATCAGATCTTGATGGTGGATCATGATCTTGCTGGCTGCTGAACATAGACGATGATTGCAGCAGGACTGCTTGACATATAGTATTGCAGTTTTCCTTCAAAATGTTTACCCTCATCATTGCTGCTAAAACATTTATCCTGATGATGTTGTCCTACACTTGGCATCTATTGCACTTCTGTCCGTCCTGGGAGAGGGATCCCTCACATGTGGCTCTCTCTGAGGTTTCTACGTATTTTTACCCCGTTAAAAGTGTTTTTTAGTAGTTTTTCCTCACTCTTGCTGAGGGTTAAGGACAGAGGATGTCACACCATGTTAAAGCCCTATGAGATGAAATGTGATTTGTGAATATGGGCTATACAAATAAAATTTGATTGATTGATTAAGAGAAGAGTCCAGTTGCAGATGATCGAAGGGCGCTGGGGGAGTTGCCGCCCGACTTTGACAAATGCTAAATCAGGAAGCGACACCTCACCTGGTGAGGTCTTTGGTCCTGTATTAAACTATGCTACTCAGTATTAAGGTGTACAGACATCATAACAGCTCCACAGATACTGATTAATTTGCCAGATGAGACACTTGGGAAAAGAAGGTAACATCACAATATTCAAAAGGTTTGACACAGAAAACTCAATGACAAAATAGCTAATTGATTGCAGCATAACAGTGTGTGGCATGAACAGAGATGAACAGCTCCTTACTGTATATCTTCCGCTCCTCTCTTCCTTACTAACCGGTGTTAATTTAATGTTGACATTACACTGCTCCTTACGATATGGGGAGGTGAAAATGAAGAGTAAAGGGGTGGAGAGCAGAGGGAGCACGGTTTCTGATCTATTCCCTGTGTCAACTCTCCCCTCTGTTCTGCAGCTCAGCCCGCTGTTCTCCCGCTTTTAAAAGTCGGTCTTCACGTGGCTTAAAAGGAAATTTCCACCGTTTGATGTCAGGAAACAAAAGAGTGACTTTGTTCTGCAGAGATGCTTTCATGTTGCTGAAATTTACAAGATGTAGAAAGAGAGTGAGAGATGGAGAATCTGCAGAGCGAGGGAGGGACGTGGTGTGACAAGACTGAGATGGGGGAGATACTGTGAGTCCTGCTGGGTTTGTCATTTGCCTTCTTCTATGTTGCTGCAACTTCTTGCCTCGTTGACTGAAAAGTTATGAGAACATGGAAATGTCAGTGTTAAAAGCTACAATTTATTTTCCAAGCTGTATTCAAACATGAACTTCAGAGAATGTTTGTGCAATTGGGTCCTGACCTGCTTCAGAGTTTGCCTTTCACACGTGAACAATTCAGCAGGAGATTCTCCCCTAAGACACGTACCTGGGACGTCAGTCCTTATCACCATAAGCTGTCTTGACATCTTCGTTGGTGTCTTCTTCGTGTATTGCACCGCATTAACACCCTATTGCTCCCCGAGCGCCGTACATGGTCGCTCACTGCTCTGTGTGTCCTGCACCAGATGGGTCAAAAGCAGAAGTTAAATTTCCCTACCTGCATGAGTGTGCCTTTGCATGTCTGTGCATGTGTTTGGGACAATAAATGGATCTTAATCTTAATCTTAATCTATTTGTATTTTATTTTTCTTTTGTTTCAATCAACACACCCGCTCACAGTGAATCCTCCAGAGGATATGACACTGTCTAGAGCCTTTCACGCTCACATTCGAGTTCTCACATACATTAGCTGCTTTCAGACATGCATTGAACTGTAGATAATTCTCTGAACTTTCTCTGCAATTTGGTGCAGAAAGCAACTAATGTTTTAATCAAAAAAGCCGGACAAGACATTTGGCTTGGAGGCATTGCATTGGAAAACCTCTATAACCTGATTTACAATTAATTGATCGTCAATAGACTAGGACCTCCTGATTAACCAAACTAAATTTGGCCTGGAAGGATTTTCAAACATGAAGCGAACTACACAAATACAAATGTCAGGAGATGTTTCATGACGTTCTGTTTTTCCTGTGCTGTTCAACAGCGGTTCAGGAAGTGATGGTAGTTCAGCGGTACGCAGGTACATGTTCTGTCCCCACGTCCTCCACCCACGTCTTCCAACCCCGTCAGAGAGAAGGCTAAAGGTGACAGACAAGGAGCGATACCATGCTCCCAACAGGCCATCAGATGCTTGGATGAATTCCTGAAACAAAAATACATTCTATTAAAAATACCATTAATATTACGTGAATATAGCCCTCCTGTTCTTAAGATATGTAAGCATGAGTTCAGACTCTTATCCTTGTTATTTTGGTCTTTGACATTATTTCACAACAAATATTTTTGATTGACTGTGGTAACTCCACTGCACGATATCTTGATCCTGAATAATCCTCTGGACTAAGAGTATTTACTCTTTCCTTAATTTGCATTTGTATCTTTTTGTGGCCACTTCTATTATTAACAAATATCAACAGTAATGAATTTTGTGTTTTAGGGATAAGCTGCCTCCCTGGAGCTAAATAAACTGAATCCGCCTCCTGATCCGGATCTGCAACAAGATGTAATGAGTTCTTCCTCAACCCATAGCCTGACGCATTCTCTCATGAGTTCTGTGGCCAATACTGATTACATAATCCTGCTAATTACCGGCAAAACTTCCTGACAAAGGTAAAAATATTGTATGAATTGCCAAAATGTTATAAAACACAGTCTGTCTGAAAACTTTGCCGACAGAAAGTTATTCAGAGTTCATTGTCCAGTTTCTGAGAAACACAAAAATACAATTTCTCATGACAATACTTCATGACAAAATCAGTCTGTCTTATATCATTTACAAACAGTTGTATTAATGAGCGTGCATGTTGCTGTCCTCACGCGTGTTCCTCTTGTTATATCCTCCTCATAATTGCCATCTCCCTGCTATAACCATATGATTTTATTCATAGCCTTGCTGATTGTCTCTGTGTCAGACAGCAAGAGGAAGAGAGACACAGGTTTCCTTATTGACAATTGGCCTCCACATAAGTAGTACATATATATATATATATATAATATAAATAATACCAGCAGCAGTCATCCTGTCACGCCCCATGTATCAAATGTTTGTACTCGTTTCCTTTTCATCTTCTTTTAATCTCTTTCACTATATTCTTTGTTTCTTCACCTCGTCCTCCTATAATGTTGAATGCAGCACAACAGCTTCACGTGTTTCACCCCCTCCCCCCAGTGAGCTCATAACATATTCTCACTTGCAAGCATACCCACGCACAGACACACACCTTTATAATTGCATGTCATGTCTCGTATGCGGCATTTCCATAATGACGTTGTTCCACATGTTTGTCTCAGCGTTCCTCTGTTGGACACATCATAAACACACGTGCTCTGTGACAGTATGACAAATGTTTGCGCGCTGGTGTAATGGAGTGACATTGACACAAGGACGCAGCAAGTTGATGATTAATCACAGACGCCTTACTTCTCTGCCCAAATGTTCATATCACATTTAATTTTCCTCGCAAATCACAAAAGCATGACAGAAAAGGAAGTGTGATCCCCAGTGTCCCAGAGAAGCTGAATAAATAGCAAAATAAGTACATGACTTCGAAAACGCTGTTTGTGACGCTCCAAAGATATGTTGAAGAACAGAGAAAAAAGTGATTAAGCATGCGACCACAAAACCTTTTCCAGTATAGGACGCGCTGTAGATGCCATATGCACTGGAAATGTGATTATTCTGGGACCAATGAGGACTTGATAACCCTCAAATTGTCGGACATCACACAGGAAGACAAGAAGATAGAGGCAGGCACAGTTAATGACTATCTATGCACTCGGTAGAGCATATACCTCCACCAAGGCCTAACAGTCAGTTTCCTATATATGCCCGATTTATTTCCTTTTGGAAATTGTTAAAATTTTCCAAAAAATGCTCTCAGAAAAACTGAGATCCACCCTTTTTTCTGGATCTTGCCCAGAACGGAATGAATTCTGTCTTGTCCAAGGTTCCATCCATCAATACATTTTTTTTTGAAAAACAATTCGGACAATTTGGCATAATCCCACGGGTGGGCACATTTGAGTGTTAGCACCTGTTTCTGCCATTTCCCCCATTCTTTCAGTTATTTCCCAATGATTTTCAATGGATTTTCATCTGCTATAATAAGTTTGAATCTCAAAAGGTGCATTCCACAATCATTTAATAGCTCACTGCACTGTATTGGCCTTCAACACCATTTAACATGAAGCAGTGTTCTTGTGCAGTATTTTGGGATACAATGTATTGTCAGTGGGGAATAACACATCGTGGATACTTCTGCAGTACCATATTTGTAATATTAAAAGTAAGTTATGTGAGCTCTAGGGTTCTCTAGCGTGACTGCATCAGACGTAAGATGTACATTTACAAGAATGTACAAAATATTAACAAGTATTTTAACATTTTGAGTTGCAAATGGTGCTGTCATTAAAAACACAACAATAATAATATAAAAGTTATATCGTCATAATTTTCTTTCCATTCACTGATGTTGTCTTTACTTTCCTCTGGTAACTTTCATACTTAGATAATAAGGCAGAGGCACTTTTACAAAGTCAGCAAACAGACTTACCTTTATTCACAATTCATTATCAAAAGTTCATCATCACTATACTTCAGAGCTTGATAGTTTTCTACATTTTTCACTGGCAACATAAACAAAGTGGTCCGTGCAACATCCCCAACTGGAGTCAAAATACCAATGGTTTTTTCTTTTCCTCCAATCTTACAAATGCCAGTAAAAACTGTTTTCTTTTATGCAGCCTGAAGCCGGCCTTATGAATTAGTTTTTTTAAAGTGCCCCTCCTACCTCTTATAATGACCCCCTCAAATGGCTGTCCACGTTCCCAGTTAACTGACAGTCATTTAAATTCACTCTCTCTTTCCCCGGGTCTCGAGATGCCTCAGAGAGATGCGCCAGTTCATGTCCATATGAAGACATATGAGTTTTCTCTCCCGGGACATTAAGTGGCTGCTTCTGTATCAAGACGTGGAGGATAAATCATCTGTGCTCTGGCTCTCTGTGACAAGGCCAGTGCAAAGTGCAGCATGGTGAAGTCGGTTGGTGTGATCACTGATGCTGCACTGCCTCCTGCAACACTGCTAGGTTAGATAAAAAGACACGCTAAGTCTACCCAATGGTGACATGAATGATGGCTTGTGCATGGAAATTCAAAGTGACCCCATATGCAAGGAGGAGCAAGTCAACAGAATGGCATACGCATCTTCCATCCAGGATATCAGATTGAGGTGGTGGAATATTGCACGTGTTGATATGCCTGATTTAATTTCTATACGATTCCATAAAGAAAAGAGATACAGCTCCATCTTCTTCAAAACGTGTATGGTTATAATTAAAGCTGTTGCTTGTATCCGTTATAAACTATAAATCACTGTCAAAAGTTTACTTTGATTCCTAAAGATAACTAAAGTAAAACCAGGAGCCATGGTCACAATGATTCATGACTTCAGATTCACACCAGTGCCACTGTTTCTGGTAGAGGTCCTTAAAAAACTAAATTAAAATGTTATGTATAGTCATTTCAATCCCTATTTATTGACTGTGATATTCGATTGACTGTGAACCAGCCCTGGTGGAGAGGCTGAGAAAGGTCCATTCAGATATATATCTGCTGAGGGTTTCACTGCTGTCGTTATGTGGGTGTGAATGTGGTGTTCGTCTGGAGTGTTCAGCACATTTGTACAATTCTGTGATAATATTCATGGCAGTCACTGTAGCTGATCTCCTTCATGGCAGCAACATTCATAGAATCACATCATCTTTAGGAAATAAATGCAAAATGGTTGTTTTGTTGCTGCAGTGCGTTATATCAAGCTTAATTACAGAGCTATTATTTTGAAAAGCTGTAAACTTGGGTTTGAAGATTATGTATATTGCTTAATAGTCTGAAATTGCCAACATGTAATTTAGAAAAAAAGTAACCGAAATTAAGTAATAATTCAAACTTATATAAACCATACAAAAGTAGGATAAACATAAAGTTTTCTAACCTCACTCTGCACCATAGACTGTTTATAAAAAAATCTGCACACAAATCAAATAAAAAGTGACCATATATCGACTCACTGACAAGGAATTATTCTGAAGTAGCTCCAGGCACTATCGGTGTTGATTCATGAAGAAAGAGTATTGTATCGTCACAGCAAAATCTCAGTGTAGACTTCCATTGTATTATTACAATAAGTAAGAAGAATATTAGAGGAAAAGCAGTTTTCCAGTGTTTTCTCTTTCTCTGCAGTTGTTGTGGACATCTGCGTACCTCCACTGGTGTGTTGATCCATGTTTGCTAAGCTGTAATATCTGCTGCAGGTGCATTCTGACATTATTTCTGAAGAAAAGAGTGGTCCTTAATGTCCTCAGTAACACCAGTGTCCTTCTGACCATGAAATGGTGAACTGCCTGCTTTGAAATAGGCAGATGAACTGTATCATCCAGGCTGTCTGGGGAAACAGTCTTACAAGGCAGTCGATGCACAGATGCTGTGTAGATTTACCTGCAGATAGAGGTGTAGATGATGTGGAACTATAAACTGTGAATGCACTTTGAAGAAAAGGGACTTATATCACAATTTACTTCTCACCAAAATGGTTGCTTATTCTATATACACCTTACAGTTTTAAAGATCATAAATCTCATCTATGAAAAGAAGGACATTTGTTATTCGACTGCTCTCTGTTTTAACTTCTGCATATGAATCATCCATTCTTCTTGAATATGACTAGTGAAAGCAACACAGATAGTGATCAGGGATATAGTAATAGTCCAGTTTGTTACACAGGAGCACTCAAGTGTCATCCGATAAAGAAACAGCCCCAGATGGTCTGGGCTCAGCCTCAGACCTTATCAACACCTCGGAATGCGAAGAAGGAGAGAGTGAGTAGGCAGCAAGTTCTTTCTTTGTCTTTCTTTCTTAAATAAATTATTCCATTCTTATCCGTGAGAACATTTTAGAGAGCAAAGTCTGATTATGACCCCGATGTTGAAGAAATGCTGTGAAAGACCTTCAAATGGGATTTAGACATACACATGTCGCAACAGAGGGTAGAAATACTCCATGCTATAATGCATTGACCGTATTCAGTTTAAGGTCATCAGAAAATGTGTTTAGTTATTTATCGTTGGTGTCAGATCATGAATGTCGATCGTTCTGGTCACTTTAACCACAATGTCTCATCGTGTGGCAGGTGAACTGTACACGCAGACTTTTTTCAATGTGATTTAACACGTGCCTTATAAACTCTAGAACAAACACAAAACCAATTTCAAGTCCTGTTCAGATCCTAATATCTTTGGTTAAGGGTTAGTGTTTATTGTAAAGTGGAAAGTAAACGCAGGTCAGCAGGGGACTGAGGAGGGAGGACACTCCAACAGGACAACAGGACACTCCAGTGCGGACCAAGGATACCAGGCCTATAATGTGTGTCGGGCCAAATCCTGAAGCAGTAGCTGTAACAACTCTGTGCCTACACCCTGTGACCATAGACGCCTCTCCATCTTCTACCACTTCCCAGGAATTATACCAAAATATTCCGGATAAGAAAGCTACCATCTTGCTCAATTGCAGTAAGGAGAAAAAATACTTGATAACGTGTAATTAATATTTTCAATTCATGAATTGGATTTAATTTAGCAGTTCTTTAACCCTAAATGTTGCACGTTTACTCTGGAACACCAGCAACATTGTTTTGTTTTTGTTCAGATGAGAAGGACAGGATGACTCACACTGCGTTCCTTTTGAATAAAAGAACACACATGTAAGATAAGCTGGTTGAGTTATGTCAGTCACTGAGTGCTATGAGTCAGTGTTGGAAGAAAACTTCTTGAGGTTTTGACAGGGTTTTATTTTTGACACCTTTTCATACTAAAAAACAAAAGGTGAAGGTTGTGCTTGCGTCCTTTGGGAAACTCTCTACAAGACAGTGTCTGCTTTTTCATAATTTTTAAATGAAAAGAGTACATCAGAAAATATAGAAATATAGATTCTATGTATGAGAAAAAAATGAAAATAGGAAAAAGGGTCGATAAATAAATGAATGGAAATGAGACCAATAACAAAGTGCCTGAATGCACAGGAGATACAGGAAGGAAGACAGGATGAAAATAGGATAAAAAGTAATAGAGGAAGGAGGACCAGAGGGAAATTAAAGCTTAAAATGTCCAGAGAGAGGGAGGGTGAAAGACAGCAAAGCAAAATATAAAGTAAGTGATGAGGTGAGCCAACAGCGGCCGAAAGATTGACTATATAAACAGAAAATGAAGACAGTTTGCTCTGCTGATACTTTGGGATGAAAAGCAGTGACGGAGCAGAGGACAAGTTGAGACAGAGGGAAGGATAAACACTGCAAATGGATGGAGACAAGAGACGTGGGCGAGAAAAGAAGAGGAGCAAATAATGGAGAATACAGTGTATGAGACAAATATCATACAATACTCTGTGAACTGCCAAGCGAACAACAGAACTCTATTGATATTCACATAGTGATGCTAATCAGAGCAGCTCTCCCACACAGATAAGAGATCACTCATTTTACTGCCATAGCAGTCAAGGTGACTTTGTCACAATGTGCTGGTATATGTGAGTTTTATGTCTTTATAACAAAATAAGTTTTGGAGAAGCTTCAGAGCTGTGTTTGTGCAAAAATGTTTCTTACATTCAAAAGTAAAAAGTTAAAACTCAAACGGAAAGTTTATCAACTACACAGACTCCAATTCCCCATGACATGGACTCATTATTATTAATTGTTAACATATATATATAATTATGTTTTAAATCATGCTCATAAATTCTCCTGTCCGCAATCGAAGTTGACCAACGTACAGTAAATTCCCCTAAAAAGAAATGAAACAAAGTCCATCGTTTATTGCCTGCTACAGACCAACAAAGTCTCTGTGCCGTGTAAAATAGTTACTGTAAAATACAGTATGTCTGTCAGGGAAAGATTAATATAACTTTCTAAACATATGAATGCCCAATATCAATGTAAAAAAAATTCTCTCGAACACGATGACAACAATATGGCCCGAAACTTTATTGGGCCTCATGGAAAAATATATGTTCTTATTCTCCTAAATTTATTTTACTTTTCTCTGCGAGTCTTTTTCGTACAAGTTTTCCCAGTCAGATTCACAAAAACTCAAATGTGTCATAAGCTGCTCCTTTCAGACTAATGAATATCCCTTTAACAATGCCCTAATCCTCTAAAAGAGTAAGGATATGTTAATTGTATTGTCACTAGTAAGAACTTCAATTAAAGATATCTGTGATATGAATGTTACTAGTCAAAACAACAGTGACAGATATGCTTCCTCCACTTTTGACAAGTCCAAACTGAGTAACAGCGTTTTAATATAAATTGAAAAGCAAGCCCCTCCCACCTGCCCCCTCGCAGTAGAGCTTCTGACATGCTCCAATTTACAATGTCGTTTTGCCTCATCAAAACTCTAATTCAAGATATCTGTAATTATATTTTGAGTGGGCTTAATGAAATCAAAGATATCTCTCATCTAAATTAAAGATATCAATAAATTGATGATAAATATCTACAAATAAATTATATTTCTAATTACACAAGATGTCTACAAGTCGGTCAGTTAAAGTTAAAACCTAGTATAAGATATCTTAAAAGGACAGTGTAGAATTGCAATCTTGAACTTGAATTACAGATGTTGATAATCCAGTTCCAGATATCCGCAAAAAATGATGGTAGATATCGATGAGAAACCCCATATACATGAATGGAATAAGTGGTTTGAACTTCAGAGATAAAATCTCATCACAGATATCCTCAACTTTAATCTACCTAATCAAAATGTGAATACAGATATATTTAATTATTGCTTTGACCAGACAAATTGAAAATACGGATATCAGTAATAAATGTTGAGTGGAGCTATTAAATCTTTAAACTTGAGGACCAACTGTGGTCCTCAAAAAGGTAGAAATACAAGTACAGACACACACACACACACACACACACACACACTGAGTCATGTTTCAGGTAAGCTCTTGCTGCAGCCTCTCTGCAGAGTAAGTCACTTTCCTCTTTGCCAGAATGTGATGCCAGTTTTTAAGGCTTAAGATTCACAACCTCAGCCAAGTCACTATGAACATATGAATCCACAGAGTTTAAGAGCTTTCTAAATCCTGCAGGGATTCACTTGTGACTTCCCAGAACAAAACTGGAATCTTGATAATCCTCATTATTATGCACAAAAAAGTGCATCCTATTTCTTTTTACATTCACCCAAAGTGAACTTCAGTTTTTGTAATATCCTCAGCAGTATTTATGGAGAGGGTTAGGAGTTAAGGAGTTCTGGAGTTCAGACAAAATCACAGACAACAGAGTCCAGTCTATAAAAAGCTGTTGAGACAACATCAGGTGAGTTTTGTGAGTTCATTCAACAAATCATGGGCAACATGATGACACAGCACTTTTAAGTCATCCAGTCTCTGTACAAAGAAATGATGAGAATAGATTTAAAGTGGAAATATGTAGGATGTTTATTTGCAGGAGAATTGGACTGGATATTGTCACTGATCCTGAGAATCGATTGATGCTCCAGTTACATCGGATCAATACAATGTGGCGTTAAGTGCTTTTCTGAATTTATCCAAAGAACTGAGATTTCTTCTGCATTCAACAAGCGACCAACACTGTTGTTATCTTCAATGTGAAACAATGTAAAGTGGACATTTTAGGTTGAATTGATGGTTTTGAGCATGTTGTAACAACTTGAACCACTTACAATAGGTAACCACTGCATACACAAAACTATCTGCGCAAATACAGTGTAACATGTTCAAAATAGCTTTGATTTTATAATTATTATTGAATCATTATAAGATATGCATTCCTCAAACAGAGAGTTATTTTTTTTTACCCCTCAAAAACCCTTTAGATGGTTTGTTAGATCTTAAGTTTCCTTCATTTACTGCTGGTAAACAAAACCAATAAACTTAATTTTAGAAGATTACGCAGATAGAAAGTGTTATGTTTCAGTTCATTTTAAGACCCTTCTGTAATATATGCATTTCCCCTAGAGGTGTGTTCAGGATTTGAGAGGTGACAATGAGTTCACTGTAATGACAAACTAAAATTACATTTGAAAGTGAACTTCTCCAAAGAGCAAGCCAAATGATTATTAAAGCCGATGCGTTTCGACTGTGTACGTGCAGGCAACCAAAGCCTGCTCAAAAGTGATTGGTTAAACTAGAAGTGGAAACCAGAACGCTTCAGTCCCCCAAATCTTGTCCTTCACCTTCAGATTCGGAGTATTTCCATGTAGAATCTGTGGAAAAGACATTAGTGTAAAGAACTAAAGTTGAATGGACAGTGCATTAAACTGTCCACGTTCCCACACATGCATTGTATAAACAAAAGCAAGGTGGTGCTTCAGAATTTGAGTTTTGAGGCCAACTCAAAATCTCATGTAGTTGAGCCGACTAATTATGTTCACAATAATATAGACTTCTTACTTGGAGTTTTACATACAAAGAATTCCAAACAACAAAAGTTAGGCCAACTCATTATCTTGTGTAAACACACAAATCAAGTTCCCTCTTCATGTTTAATTAAAACATGAAACAATAGTTTTTTTTTAAACCCTTAATTGTTCTGTATCTGACAAACTGACATCTTCCCAACAAATGTTATTCTAATATGCTGACAAAATAATGCAGATATAAACTGACCATTTTCAAACAATACTGCCTCCTAGACACGTTCATCGCATCATTATTAAGAACATTACTGATATCTATTTTTCATGACTATGTTATACAGATCGATTTAATTCCTAAAAGGTATTGTAATTAAGTGTTTCAACACAACAGAGAAAGTTAACAATGAGTGTCAACATTTTCAACTCTCCCAAAAGCTCATGTGCTTCACCAAAAACAGGCCAATACCTCAAACTACAGAATATCTGAAAAGCCTATGGGCCATGTTAATGCCTTTTTAGGTCAGTGCTAATAATGTTAGCCAGCATATGTAGAGAAAAAACTAAACATAAAGTAAAAAAGACCCGTTTCTAACCCTAAGAGTTCATTTATCAGAGAAAGAGCTTGATTTGTTTAAGCTTCTGTAAACAACTGGAGTAATGTTCCATTAAGATGTGTTATAAGGCCTAAAGAGCATAGCCTGCTTGGGTTGTATTGGGAATAATTCAAATCTAAATCTAATCTAATTTAAATGTGTAAAGCAAGTCGAAATGCATTGTAACACTCTTCATAAAACACAAACTTTAAAAGCCTTTTAGTGGGCTATGCTAAAAGGCTACAATAATGATCCTTGCATTGTCGCAAAAGGCAATCAGGCCAGCAAGCAGATCAATTAAACAGAAAATAGGAGAGCAGCTTCCAACCTAAGAACTTACTTATGACAGCAAGAGCTTGGTTTTCAAGCTCCTGACACTGAACAACTATAGAAAGTTCTAGGAAGATGTGTTAAATTGCTTCAAATGTGTTTGTTTGGGAACTCCTTGTTCAAGGCATGAATCAGGTCAAAAAGGTAGTAAAATGCAGTTTGGAGGTCTGGGAGATCTGACTGACCAATGGATTCTTCCAACATGATGGGGATACTGCAAGTAAAAATACACTTACAGTTAATCTCATTATCAATGCGTCTTTTTTCTTGAATGATTCATTGCTAAATACAAACTTGTCACAGCTCAGGCCGTTACACTGGTGTGTCCCCCTGCTCTCTGTGTTCCCCTTCCTTTCCTCTTCCTTCCATATGTGAGTATGTGTGCGCGGTACCCACTCCCACTCATATCACCAGCTCTACAAGAACCCCCGTCTTCACTCCCCTTTTTGTGGTATAGTCTCACGGACGCTCTGGGAAGGATATTTTAACGTCTTGGGAACGTAAGGGAAACAAACTCTGGTGGCTGTGACAAAAAATACTTTGAATGGCGTCCACCATTTTGCTATGCTCAGACAGCGTCCCGTTCCCGACGAGATCCCGTTTTTGCATGAGTAAGCAAAAGAAGTCAAATGTAAAAATACCACAGAAGATGAAGATGAAACCTAATGCTGGCCACCAGACTATTGCAGCTGTATTTAAATTTTTGTGTTAAACATTTCAATGTGATTGACTCAGTTGATTTTCTGATCCATTATAACAGCATTTGATTAAGTTGGTGTCCAGAACAGAAGATTTTGATGACAGTTTATTTATCGAGTCTGTCATTGTGATGAGAATGTTTTGTACATTTTAAACACTTATGAATATATTATAACCACATCATACCATACCAACATCAGACAGTAGCGGAACACTACAATTTCTCTAGAAAATCATTTTTTATGGAGAACCCATTGAATTTCCCACGGACCTAGTCGCACTCACCTGTGGGTCCCGGGGACTAACTACATTGAAAATCAATATCATTGATCATTACATTCTGGTACTTTTAAGATGAATGGTGGTGAATATATTGGAATGTGAGGTGTCAGAAGTCAAGCTCTCATTGGCCACAGTAACAGAGATGGTACGCACACAGCCATAACTTTGAATATGACAAGGTCTGACTGTCCCAATGCAAGGATGGTGGAATTATAGATGGTTGGAGGGCCCACTGAATTGGAAGAATTTATCTCACTGCTGCCGATGGAGAGGGGGAGGGAGAGACAAAGATTGAAACAATAAGGGAGAGAAAGAGCTTGAAAGCGAGCGAAAACCTGTTAACTTTAATGTGACCTGTAAGCTGCTTAAAGTTGGGTATTCATTCATATCATGAAACGAAGGTAAAACAATAAATGAATAGTTAATTTTCCAAATAGTTGTCTCCCTGCTGAGGTACTGCAGGGGGTCACAAAATTGGTTGAAACAATTTTTTATATTTTTTTAATTTATTTTCCAACCATTTTTCCCCACACATTTAAATGTCTTTAAATACACATTACCATGCATCCAACATATTGAGAGGCTGATTTAAACCTCTGCCTGACAACCTCCATCTGTCCAAGGTTAGATAAGTTGTGTGCTACCCATCAGGGTCCAACATATCACTAATGTGGGAGCATGTGTGCCATCCACAGATGGCTTGAGGATTCACCGTCTCTTCTACATGTTTGATGTAAACATGTATGTATTTAAAATAAAAAAATGAATCTGTGAATTATTGTACTAGCTCACTGTTGTATGCAAGATGTATGTTTATAAATGGAAGTGGCATGGCCACCCTGTACCTTGCACATGTGGAAATTAAAAACATGAATATATAAACCCATGTAATATTTTAATAGTTTAGTATTAAATGCACAATAACAGGGTAGCTATGTTTATACATGGCACTAGGCCCAGTTTAATATAAAACACAATTTTATACAAAATATATAGTATTGGGTCCCTGCTCCAACTCTCCATTAGCTTGGGGGTCCTTGGCCTGAAAAACGTTGAAGACCCCTGGTCTATAAGTTAATATAGTTAATATGTGTTTAAGACTTTGATGTTGTAGACTGATGTGGAACCTAAAGTGGTTTCCAAACTCTATCTACTACTCACACTCTTGCAGCAAACCAAATGTTCTGTGTGAAGTAGTATGTGTGGCTTGATGTGCAGCTATATGTTAACATAAACACCACAATATAACACTGCACTCCTGACACCCTGGAAAAAACAGCACTTTTTTCACATTAGATTTTTTGACTGACACCTCTGGGCCACTGTACCTTGACTTCTCCTTGTGTCGGGTGATAGCACACGTTCTTTGGCGATCTTGTAGCTGTCAGAATGAGTGAGGACAAACATAGTGTTCAGGGTTATGAACACCCACACATCTGTGAGCCACAGTTGTGGATTATAGAGGATCATAATAAAACCCGGCCTTTCCTGGTGAGGTGGAGCTTGACAAAGTGGATTTTCAAGTGATGGAGGACAATAGAATAACTCCCAAGAATCCTGGGAAGCATGTCCAGCTCACATTAAATGCTTTATGCTAATGGGTTTCTCATGCTGTATGGTCGTAAGCTGATTCTATATGTACACTGCGTCCTATGGTGTAAAATGAATGTGCTATAGAGCGCGGCTCATTCAGTTTACAACTGCTGAACCTGATCGTGGGCGTCGTTCACTCTCACAGGATGATCAGCCCTCAAGTTTTAAGATGCAGTAAAGCGAACATTATCATTTCTGCCCATTTAGAGTAAATATCCCATATGAAATCATGCAGTTTTAGCTCCAAACCTCTAGCATCCATAGCACAACATCTGAACGGGTCTGTGCCACATATAATTCAGACAAAGCGAAGCACAGTAAGGGGCCGCCAGTAAATAGAACAACATCAGTAGGTGGGGGTATGCACCTTGGGCTTATTTCAAAGGGTCACAGAGACATAGGGCATCAGCTTTACCAGAGTTATGGACTCAAAGAATTTTGACAATCATCATGAGAACTTCATTTTTTGCTTTTGTTCGGCTGCTTCTTCAGTCAGTGATACCGTTGGAGTCTTGGCACTAACTTTGTGTGTTGCACGATTTTTCAAAATGCTGATTTCGTTGCTTAGTGTTTAAAAGGTTTGAAGTAGGTGAAAATGGTTGTTATTGGCGTTTCGTTTAGCTTTTACCTTGAACTCTTCATGAACTGATATTTGAGTTGGCTCTCTTCAAGTGTGAACATGCACAACACTGACTCTCTTCTCCTTTTCTTCCTCAGGTAATTACACTCCTTCTTTAATAACCCTGAGCAGCATCATCACTTTTCCTCCTGCACTAATAAATGCTTTCCTGTTAACCTGCCAACTTTTGTCAGGTTTTGCTGTTGTGCTGCCTTCTTCACTTGCCCCTTAGCCGAATAAAAAGTAATTAAAAGAGATAATACAGATGTATCCACTGTAGAAGATCTGTTCGACTGGTGCACACTCAAAAAAGGCAATCATTAAGTTTCTGCTAACACAATAGACTGTGAAGAGTTTAAGCACCTTGTTACACGCCGTGAGGATGAATCTGTTGATGAAGCATCTTGAAGCTCAGTGTAATGACTATACTGCTGCTGTGTGGTGGAAACCGCTTAAAGCCGAAGCCCTTTAAAAACCTCCACACATTTCATAATACGCTCCCTTTATGCTGCAGCAGCTCCGCCTCATTCAGGAGCTGGAGAGCCTTTGATTGCAAAGCCATGTACAGAGTTGTAAAAACGCCACAATACACCCGCAGGTCTTCACTCTCATCTCTACTCATCCAGTTTCAATCTAGTGACCCAACTCACTTCGGGTTGAGAAAGTGTGCTCACTGTCCACCTGCTAAATCAAGAAGCAACTTATATATAGACCAGGAGCATTTTTTATTTCTATATACACAGGCTCATAAACTCACCATTGCTACTTTGCACTATAATATCTGTTAATAAACTTTATATAAAGATGGACAACATGACAGCTCCCTAAAAGTGAAGCCAAAGCATCTCTATTGCCATCTAGTGCCTGACTGCAGTATAGGCCCTAGCCTCTTGTATAGCTATTTTCAGACATTTCCTCCAGAGAAATTCTGGAGAATTGGGTCTGGACTTTCTCCAGAGGTTTCCTTTCACACGTGAACAACGCAGCGGGAGAATCTCTGCCCAGATGCTTCACAATAACAACAAATCCTCCAGAGGATTCAGCGAGGGGCGGTGCAGCAAGCAGACGCAGGAAGTAACCCATTATTCCACTGTGAAGATCAGATGTTTTTGTTAACTGCACAGCAACACCAGTGTTGGCTATTATCACCAAATGCTCTCTTGACATCTAAGTCTGTCTCCTACGTGTATGTCACCTCTTCTTTATCCTGAAAGTCTGCAGTGGATGGGACAGGCACCAAACTAAAGAAGTCAAAAGTACACAGAAATTAGTTTTTTCCATGACTTTATGCAGCTCTTATTACACCAATGTGTTTTCAAATGTTCCTTTTTCCACTAAAATGTTATTAACTCCACTAAAAAGGTTGTGATTTCGCACCAGTCCCTTTGTTTGTTTATTGTGAGCAGGATCACATGAAAACTACTTTACAGATTTCCACAGAACAGGGAGGAAAGATGGAACATGGGCTGAGGAGGAGTTCATCACATTTTGGTGTATATCATGGTCGAGGGGCAGACCCAGGATTTTGATGAAAAATAGGCATACATTTAGGAGAAGGGCATGTATGACTCAACAATTTGATGCAAATCGGAATAAAATCCAGATAAACTGACTTTGATGTGTTTTCATCCGGGGGTTGTCTATTAGCCACTGCATGGTAATATATGTGTGGGGGGAGTGCACTATGGTCTTTGGCTGAGGTTTGCACTCTACTTGGATAGACATTTAGTAATGTGTAATGTATGTTGTACAAATTGGGGTGAAATGTCATGGCTGCCAGCTCAGTCTGACTCACAATTAGTCTAGAGCATTTGTCGGGGGATCTCACTGCCACGGCCCCTTGCACAAGATAGTATCTTTTGTATCTGTGATATTCTGGCTTCATTTCTGGATAGTTTGATGACGTCCATGGTGAGTTTCAGTTAAACATGTTGTGAATGTCATGTTTATTTTTAATGACGCATTGTCTCATTTTATCTGGAATGTGTCGTGACCCCTTGGAATTTTCAGTGAGGTGAATTAGACAGGAAATAAAGTCGACGTTTTATCAAACCGACTTTAACATCCCTCACGCACACACCCAGACAAAACACGCAACAGCACTCTGACATGCCCTCAGCTCATGAACTTTCTGTCATTTTTGTTTTCTGCTCTTTATTCTCCGCTCCGTCTCTCTCGCACCCACATGGCTGCAGGTTGTGAATTAATGAGCAGGGCTGAAAACACAAGAGGAGGGAGTCGGAGCGGGAGAAAGTGGATGCGGGAGGGAGGTGGGGGAGAGGAGAAGACAGAGGGTGAGAGTCACATCTTTATGATGCACCGAAGACAGGTGCAGAGTGTTTGATAGAAATAGCAGCAGCCTTGGAGCAGAGCTGCAGAGCTTACACAGTGCCGCTGGAAACCTTAGAGAGAAATATGGCTGACTAAGAGGCGAACAGGGCGAACTGCAGATAGGGTTTGGAAAAAGCAAAGAGAAGGAGCACTTCATTTTGGGAAAATGGCCATTGAAGGCCGTCACCTCCATAAAAATATATTGACCAGAGCTTCATTTGAGCTTGAGGAGGCAGGTTGTTTATGTTGCTCCCAAGCTACTGCAGGGTCTCCACAAACAACTATATCATTAATGCAATTTGTGTCATGTTGTAATGAAAGGTTTCTCTTACAGCCCATAAACGGAAATTGTTTTAGTGCAGATAATTTAATCCTCATAATTCGCCATTTTCAAGTTTTATTTTCACACCTGAAAGGCAAGACCGGGGTTACACCTTTGAAAGGCAAAAATGAATGAACCGGTTCACATCATTAACTTTGTTGCCTCTGTAATAATATGGTATTACTACCATCAAAATGAATGTCCCCCTACATGTCATCTGAGGTGAGACTACGAGCAATCCTCACTGGTTCTTTTTCTTCCTCTATAGTTTAATGTGGGCTCAAAATCCAGCAGTTACGGTAAGTCTCACACTGCAAACCAACAGAACCATAGCTCAGTTTGATCTGGATAAAGACCAAATCTTATGTTCGGACTACATTTTGGATTGTTGGTCAGGAAAAGCTTTTCCGTAAAGGCCTAGTTTGATGTACCATGTAGCCACCCAGGAGGTGTTGAGTGCAGGATACAATGGATTATAATGAGTTTAAGTCTGACTCCCCAAATGTTGACTGAAGAGATAGAACCTGGGTCCTTGTTTCAAGTAGGATTCTCTGCTTCTTCTTCCAGCCAGTTCCCATTATTAAGGTTAAGGTTAAGATTGAGATTAAGATCCATTTATTTATCCCAAACACATGCACAGACATGCACAAACCCACTCATGCAGTTTTAGGAAATTTATCCTCTGCTTTTAACCCATCTGGTGCAGGACACACAGAGCAGTGAGCGACCATGTACGTCGCCCGGGGGAGCAGATGTTGAGGGAGTGAGGTGCCTTGCTCAGGGGCACTAGACAGGGTAGGGTGAATCCTCTTGGATTTTTGGACAGATCAATCTAGGTTCGTCTTTTGTTTTTACTCCGTGGAGTTGAACCAGAGTCGAACCAGAGACCTTTTCTGCCCAGAGTCCAAGTTTCTGCCACTATCACTACAATGAAAGACAGAAACCCAGCAGACAAATGTCTTTTAATGCAGGTTTGTTGGGGTTTCTATGTGGCCATTTTTATGACATGTCTTAAAAATTGTTTAATTGGTAGACTTTCAACATTATAGTCTTGTCGGTTGACTGTGAATGGCTAGTTAATGATAAATGTACGTCCCTGGTTTCCTGACATGTGACCTCTTGTATTCATGTAAATAATATCCGTCCACTCTCAAAAAACGAAAACTGAATTTGTGTCAGACTTGTTAAAACACCATCTGTGTCTCACTGACATAAGGTAGCAGCCCTGCCTGTGGTGCCTGCGCTTTTATAGGAAACCACACACACACACACACACACACACACACACACACACACACACACACACACACACACAAGCACTTTCCATTATCTCTCTCCACCAGCTGTTAGATAGACCACCTACTGGTTAGGTTGCTGTGGGCATCAACAGAATTTCAATGGCCCATAGCATTTTAGATAGTCCCTACCAGACACTGTAATAACACTTTAATTGACCCCTTGTGTGTACGGCAGAGTGTGAGTGTGCGTGTCCACAGCCCTTTAATCTACTTCACTTTAATTCCTCCACTCTCGTGCAGCTCCTTTGTGAAAGAAGAGCTGTGACAGATATGACCAAATAAGTAAATCTCGCTTTTCCTAAATGATCAAACCTGTTAAAGTGAACTGTTTCAATTCCTATCATGAAGAGCTTGAATTGCTAAACCTAAAGAGACTGATTGTGATTAAGATGAGGGAAACAATACATTGAAAACACCTTGATGAAGGAACAAGTCTGATTAGTTACAATAATAACTAAGGCTAAGTTTTACCACGAACAGGCCCAAGCACAGGCATTTTGAAGCCTGTTGCAGTTATTACAGAGAGCGATCAATGACCAAGTGCTTAAGTTAAAAATGGTGTGACTTTTACAGAGAGCAGTGTTTGATGTTAACTACAGACTGTTGCAGCTCATTACAGTTTAATTTGTCAGCCACAGATTCATTATGAACAGAAATCAAACATGCAGCTTTCATAATGACAAAAGATCTTAAGTGTTTTGTATCACAGCAGCTCTCTCTCTCCCTCTCTCTCTCTCTCTCTCCCTCTTTCCCTACCTTGCTCGCCCTCTATGTCTCTCTGTCCCTCACACAGACAGACACACAGACAATGGACTCAATTGTCATTGTCTGACTGGTCATAGGACTCAGCAAGATGGTTATCTTATAATAAATAAATGTATATACATCAAATATTTTGCATCATTCATTATGACACTCCGGGGACAAGTCAGACTCCTGTGTTCTCTTACCTCCATCTCAGGACTCTCACAACTCCTGACCATTGGAACAGATATTGGTAAATATTAGGGCATTATAGATTCTTTAAACCAAGGCCGAAATCGCGGTCTGAACATCCATGGTTTTCTTCTCGCTGCAGTAGTCATACCAGAAACTTCACAAAGGCTATATATATTTAATATTTAATAGGTTATATTAAAAGTTAAAGTAAAAACTTCAGGTCCCTCTCTGCCCCCTCTCTGTGGTCCAAAAAACAAGGTTTGAACCGAACCGTAGAATTAGAGTAGAATCGTTACAGCCCTAGTTAATGCACTGATTTATATCGAGTCTGTAGAGTAGTTATCAGTAATCGCAAGTCAGTCTCAGCTGTCAGCTGTTTTTATAATATCAAATAATAATTTATACAAAACCATCTATCAGTTTGACATTTATCATTGTGATAAAAACTCACTAAAACAACAAAACATTATTTGACGTGGCCTATGTCTCATACACTAACATGGATTAGGCGGTTTTAACCACTAGGGGGAGATCAAGAGGCTTTAGCTTCACTGATGCCCATTTTTATAGATCATAAATGAATATCTCTGACAATAAATTGCAAATATGTAAAAACGTACAATCCTGTGGTTGGCCTGGCTGTGTTTCACTCACAAAACAATCAGAAGAGAAGGTTATTTATATGAATGAAAAACACAAATAGTGTCACTCCAGAGAGAAGCATGAGCTGTAAAACAAAAAGATGGTTAAAGGTTCTTAAAAACTGCAAATGTAATTTTTATAAAATACTGGGAAAGTGTTCAGCCTTCATGATTCTTTCTGCACCTCCAAAACTGGTATGATCTTCACTGCAATACCGAGTGTGATCTATATATGTTTTTCCCTGTAGACAAGAGGTGTGTTTCTTAGCCCTGAATTTATCAAGTATTACAGTGGTGTCAAAGGCAGTGTTATGCACTTTTAATATGGCAACTATGCCCTAAAATCCTTAATAAAGTCATCTATGGGGTTAAAGACAGTAAGCGACAACACAAACTAGCCTCACTGAAAACCCATCTGCAACTCAGGGAGGTGACAGCTCTGCTTTCTGCTCAGCTTTCCTCATCAGCATGTTCAGGTGACATGTTAGTCCTCACCCCGTCTCCATTAATATAAGGTGTAGGACCTCACCAGAGCACCAGCAGACCAAGAAGGACACAGGGGTCGTCTTCCTCCATCCTTTTGTCTTCGAGCAATCTCATGACTTCACCTTAGACGCCTCTCCTGAAGTGAGAGCGCAGAGGTGGAGCGGCGGGCCAAACAATTATCGAGAATGACCAGCTGTGTGTGTGCTTGTGCGTGTGCGTGTGCGTGTGTGTGTGTGTGTGTGTGTGTGTGTGTGTGTGTGTGTGTGTGTGTGTGTTCCAGAGGCAGAAAGTAATATCTGAACAGCTGTGTCAGTGGTATTGAGACACATCAGCCGTTTTTTTGTCTGTCCCAAAATAAACTTACTCGCAAACGGAAAAAAAAACAGCACGAGGCATTCTTGTCACTTTCCTTCCAGATCAGTCACACGAGCAGAATGAGTGTTTAGAGGCAACCCCATTAGAGGCAATTGAAGAAAACACATTGAATATATAATGGTTGATGGATTAAGCCCCATTGTTTCCCCATTGAGCTGC
This sequence comes from Pseudopleuronectes americanus, assembly GCA_038501795.1. Lineage (NCBI taxonomy): Eukaryota > Metazoa > Chordata > Actinopteri > Pleuronectiformes > Pleuronectidae > Pseudopleuronectes > Pseudopleuronectes americanus. The sequence continues at coordinate 3,482,839 of CM076726.1, forward strand.
TGCTCTGTTATCCTCTTGTTCTTGTCTGTTATAGGCCGGTCTATTCTAACCCATTCAGGGTGAATCACAGAGACAAAGATAAACTAGAGTATCAGCCTAAGTGTTCATCTCCTCTTCTCAGCCCTTTTGGGAAATTTTATTTAAGAACAAGCAGACAGAAGAATGGATTCTTGCTTTTCTTACAAATTTGATCGGTGTTTGAGCTATAGCTATAATATTCTTGAATGGATATTATATAGAAGCTCAATGTATAATACAGTAACACCACTAACACTGCAGGAACACAAACTTGTATTATTTGTGTTTGTAGGTTTGTTGACACAGTGCTGTCTGGGACAGTATAACATTATCTTGACGTTGCTCTTTTACATTTTTTCCTTTATGAGTTGTGGATGTCAGGGACACAGTGCTGTGACATGATCCACTAGAAAGAAGATGTTTAAATTAAGAATTACGTAAGATTGATTGAAACTGAAAAACTGAGCTCACTTGTGCTTGTACAGTGTTGTTACAGTGTGGTGGTTCTTGTCTCACAAAAACCGCTTTGATGGCTAGAACGGCATTGTGCAGAGACACAATAGACGGTGTTTAAAGATGGCTGACGTGACAGCTCCCCAAAAGTGAAGCCAAAGGATCCCAGTCGTCTCTTTTTCCCCAAAAAATAGTACTTCCTATTACCCGGTGTGGCTCAAGGGGCAGAGAAGTGTTCCTCCAACCACAAGGTTGGCGGTTAGATCCCAATCTTCCCCATTCCGAATGCCAAGGTGTCCTTGGGCAAAATTCTCACCCCCACAATTTAAAAAGTGCTGCACGTAAATGCACTACATGAATATGTGTGAATGGGTGAATGGCAATTATAATGTAAAGTGCTTTCAGTGGTCATCAAGACTAGAAAATTTCTTTAGATATTATTTTAGAGATGTATGTAATTAATTATTTGACACTATAAAAGTTGGGTCACATGTCATGATTGACAGCCGAGACTGACTCCCGACTGGTTGAGTGAATGTATCGACAGGACCTTGCTACTGTGGCTCCCTCCCTCAATTCATTCAGTGCCGTGATGGGTTTTTCGTTTTGATATTAATAAATTCCTTATTTTATGCATTTGACCCTTCCACAGGTGGTGTCCTTTTCATATCTTATGGCCTCATCTGAGCCTTATCTGCTGATCGTTATTCTTGTGGGGCCATAACAGCTGCTCAGTACATTTGTACACAGAGGACATCACTGGTCCAGCAGCTTAATGTAGGCAGGTCGTCTGGCTCACTCCGAATTCAGCCATTGATCCATTTGGAATAATTTTTCAGTGGATGATATTATTAATGTGTTGTTTAAAAAATGCTGAATTAAATTTTTTCTAATACACTTAACTCACACACATGCTCCAAAATATGTTTTTTTAAATAAATATATTAAAATGTGAGTGAAAACATGCAGAGACACTGTGGAGCCCTGATTTGGTTTCGGTTAGATTTGTTGTTCTTCATGCTTCGATCCATGTGAAGCCCACCTCACACTGGCTGTGGTTTATTATACATAATCTAGGTTGCATAATTGTGTCCTCTGCTTGTCCATTTGTTTCTTTCTCTGTAAGGGTGAAAATGACAACGGATCATACAGTCAACCTGCTGAGAGAATCCTCTGCATGGATGAACACAATCCTCAACTCAACCCATCAAACAGTAGGGATCGTCTTGGAAGGGAGCGTGGTGATGGACAACCTGGCGAACCTACCTCAGGCCTTCTCAATTGTGCCATGAATCAAATTATTTCCATATGGGGATTTACCCTAAGGCGGTAATTGTAATTTATGTAATTTGTTATAATGAATGATCATTCCATTTTCTGCAGGTGCTCGCCGTAACTTGGTAGCTACCAGTAGCTCTGTTTGGTATTAAAATGGGTATTTACCTTTTAAATTGTATGTTCAAATGAATAAGGCACACATTTACAAGTCAAAAGTTGTCTAAAAACTGGTATAATGTGCCTTAATTTTCATATTGTATGATCAAACAAATAAAAAAATGAGAAATGTGTCACCTTAACTGAGTAATAAGGCAGAGTATTTGACATTATATATATATACTGAAATGGTCGCACTTGTATTTTGACCACACTTGTATTTTGAATGTGAAAAATTTAAATATAATTAATAAAGTGAATTAGAATATCCAGGGAATCTGTTTTAGTACCAATTTCAGATGATTAAGAAGGACATATTTACTGAGTACATCATTATGCACAGCATTATGTTCTTTAATCTACCCTTAGATATAAATCATATATAAGGTGGACACATTCATTAAACTCAGAAGGCTTCATGGAGGCAGCATTTATTGAAGCGCTGTTGTATTAGACTTCATTAAGCTCAATCATGAAAGAGGCTTATTTGCAGCCTCAGAAGCAGCTTTACTTTCCCTTTTAATTGAAGTTTTAATGGATATGTAAAGAGTTCTGTGCAATTATTAATACGTAAAAACAGTTCATAGTCAGGCCTGGTAATATAATACAAATACACTAACGCTTTAGGTTAGAATGTGGTCACCTTGCAGATGATTCTTTTCAATTATGGTGAAACTACTTACTACACTCTTATGATGAGGCTCATATCTAATTAATTGTCATATCAAATGTAATTACAATAATTATATGTATATGTAAACTCTAAGATGTGTTGAAACCAAGGGCAGCATGTTTTTTAACCTGTCTAATGGAAATATTCCCCCTTATAACCTCACCAAAGTTCCACTGTCTACTCTCCATTGAAACCCCAAAAATTTCTGTTAGATATCAATTGTAAATGTCAAAGTTTTTCCCTTTTTGCTAATTTATGTAAAAAAAATGTAAGAGAAAATTACAGGATTCAGGTTTTTTTCCCCCCTCAAAGTTCGTTTATTGAAGAAAATACCACAGGCTAGAGGGTGTGTGTGTGTGTGTGTGTGTGTGTGTGTGCGTGTGTGTGCGTGTGTAATCCCACTGGTGCAGTCAAGTTGAGGCCAGGTCCTGCCTGTAGTACTAAGCACAATGGACAGTTCATGATGTGTGTGTATGTGTGTGTGTCTCATCTATCAGTCAGGCACTAGACCACAGACAGGAAGCAGAAAATTGAGGGACAGGAAATTGACCTGGAACTCAAAGTGTAGCCTCAGGTGTCCTCTGTGTCCGCTTCAGGTTTCAGTTCTCCCTCTCTGCGTTTCTCTCTCTTTCCGTTTGCCGCTGCTCGCTCTTACTCACTTTCTATTTATGTCAGTCTGTCTCCAGCTCTCTATTCTATATCAGTCCATCTCTTTGTCTGACAGATAACTCAGAAATCTATAAAACATGGACACACACACACACACTCACCGGAAAACACAATCACGCAATTTCCCTTGTCTTCTTCTGGTTGTCAAGACTTTTGATCCTCCTTTCAGCAGTCAGAGGGACTGAGCTCAGTCTCCACCTTGTTAGTGACGCTCTGAGGACACAACCATGCTTTCAGCTCAGTGCAAAAAAAACTCAGCTTCTCTCTCACCTCAGCGTTTACTCTTCAAGTAAGAGCTGCAAACAAATTGATTAGTTAGACAGTGAGCCTGGTTGTTTCCTCCACGTCATGTTGTCACGTCTTGTATCTGGTTCACTGCTAGGAACCCACCACCCTGGAAAGACCCCCACAGCAGCACTCCAGCTCTGCTCAACAACATCATTTTAAAGGTTAGGCAAGCACAGAGTGATGGAAACTGTGGTGGTGTACATTTGAGCTGGTGAAGTAACTGCAGGATGAGCAACACAACACACATCTCGAGAAGTTGCCTCAGAATCACAGCATTTAGATGTTTCCTCAGTTTCGTCAGCTCTTTTAACAAATGCTGAGCTGTTGCCGATTAGAAAATGATGTGACTTGATTATTTTGCCAAAACGTACTTTGATGTGAGGGGTTTACAAGCATAATGCAAGTCAAGGCTGGTAACTGAGGTTACATACCTAAACAGGTGTTTTGACTCCCTAAAAATGTATCTGTCCAGTTTTGATCCCCGTCCATACGGGGGGGTATTGTGACAGGAGCCTGTGACGGAGGTGTATCTGTAGCAGAGTTGATGTGTTTTCGAAAGAAAATGATTAAGTATGGATGTAGCCTCAGGCTTTTCCAATCAGGGCCCTCGAGCGTCTGGGATTCCTTGCTTGAGGAGGTCAGATTTAACGGCACTGTCTTTAAATTTTTGCTCAATGCATAAAATTAAAGGAATCCTTTTTAATGCTGGATCTATTGACCGGTTTAACACATTTCATCTTATTTTGGTTTTGTTCTGTATTTGTTTATTTTCATTTATTTTTTAAAGCATGCACTATTATTTTATTAATAATGATTATTTTTATTATTAATTATTATTGTTATCAAACATGTTTGATATTAACGATTCAAAATCAGACTTTTGTCGTATGAAAGGAACAATGAGAGTGAGTAGATCAGGAAGTGTTACTAACCGGATGTTGCGTACTTGTTTAGAACTGAGACATTACTGCCTACTGTGTAAATAAGACTTTAGTTTTCAGTACCAGGACAGAAGAGAAGGAGCTCAAACTTTTGGAATCGTGGCAACAGTCTGAGTGCTTATCTACTTCTCTATTTATTTTTTTGTTAATTTTGTTTTTTCGAGCAAAAATTACACTAAAACATTTATTTGCAAACATCTGATGATGCCTACAGCGAGAAATTGTTGCGTTTCGACTGATTCATCAAGTGTGTTCATTCTCATTATTACATTTTTAGAATAGGTTACTGTTTTATATATCATGCATGTATACTGTAGGTATGAATATGGACTCCCACTATGACTGTGGAAGACTCAGTAAAGACTGAAAAATCCTGGGTGCAGAGGCATTAGGAGAACTTTGAATACAGGTTATTACTGTGCTCAGAGTCACGCATCTGCTGAGTTTCTTTACAGGATACGTTCACACTTTTTCTATTACGTCATTAAACCATCACCAGGGGCCCTTATACAGTTCATTTAAAAAAGGTTTTGTTTGCTTTTCGTCAAGAGCAGATTTTAGTTAATTTTGAGTGATTGCATCAACATCCACAGCCTGCACAAACCCACTCCAAATTTTCATGACTGGGTGACAGAGTGTTGTAGTTGCAGCCTTGAGCAGGTTGCCTGTGTGCGGAGAGTTTGGATTTGTGTGGGCAGAGAGACGCTGACTTCACTGGACTTGTGCATATGTTGGACCAGGCTGACGTGGCTGACTCCCATAGACCCCTGGACCCTGACGCAATGACAACATGAAGATCTATACTGGGAATAAACCAGATCTGGGCTCGGAAAACAACACACGCACACAGAAACCACAGATGGATGCTGTGGTGGTGGGCCAGAGGTTCATGGGAGCAGCTGAGAGGGGGCAGGAGATTTGAAGAGCCTATAAAACTGCAGAATAAGCACAAGCGTCACAGTTTATTTACATTTCTTTCAATACCGTAAGTCATCACTAATCAATGCTGTATCTCACTTTTCAGCAACACTTATTCAATAATACAATTTGACTTATTGGCATGCATTTTGGCATGGCATGTGTTTTGTGTATTTATGTGTTTTCCATAGGATAGGTTCAGATGATCGTTTGTCATATTCAGCTTTGAATAATGTAAATAGTCAATGGTTTGTATTTGTATCATTCTTTTGAAGTCTTATCGACCCTTCAGAGAGCTTTACAGTACAAGTCACAATAACATATTCACACGGCAGCACCCCTTTATACAGCACTTTTTCTTCAATAATATTCATACACTTTCACATGGCAATTTAGGGTTCAATATCTTGCCCAAGGGTTAGGTTTTAACATGCGGACTGTAGGAGCCGGGGATCAAACCATCAAACCTCCTTTCCATCCTTTCCCTCTGGCTGTGGTTGCTGAGCCTGTGTGGTCAGGATCTGTCTCTCACATTAAAGAGATACTCTTTTGTGGTTCAGGGCCAGATAACAATCAGGTTTTCTCTGACTCGTGGTTTGAGGCCTCTTTTGTTAATCTAATGATTTTGGTTGGCTCTGGTTGGTGGTTGGAGAGGAGTTCTGGTCTGAGGTTGAACTGTGTGGGTGAAGACTCAGAACCACTAACTGACAGGAGGAAGAGTTCCTCCTTTAGGGGCTTTAGTTGTTTTATATATTTTTTTAAGGCTCAGATAAGATGTAAAACAATTTTTGTTTCTGTTAATAACCGTTGGGTTACATTTTTTGTCCTGAATTAATTGGTTGATGTTTTCTGTCTATAATATGGGCCTACATGTCCTATCTATTGTCTGATGACTGAGAGTCACACCACCGGGCCCACAACATATGAACAAAATAAGGTTGTCAATATGGACAGGCTGTCCCTCATTACCAAGGGGAGAAGCTTTGACAATCACCTGTGACAATCATTTTACCTAAAACAAACACAAATCAAACACTAAACAACTATATCAGCATGTCAAACATAAAAAACACAACATGCCTCCATACTGCTCTTGTGGTGTCTTCAAAGTGTCCTCAAGCCCCGACATTAACATTCCACTCGCAACAAGGTAATTTCCAGCCTGAAGTGGCTAAGCTAGGAGATATTAGAATTTCCGACAGTCCCTGAATGCACCTCGTCGTTATCAGCGGAAATTTAGGCTAAAAACTTAAAAACACTGGTATGACACTACACAGGCAGTATGGAGGCATGCTATGTTTTTTTTCAACGTATGAAGAAAAATCCCTAATTCCTTAATTTGTATCTGATTCTGCTGCAACAAAGTTTACCCCTGAATCTCCAAAAGTGTTTTGTGGACTAAAACATTCCAACCACCTGTCCACAGGCATAGGGGTGAGTAGATAATGAGTGAACTATCCCTTTAAGGCCCTGCTTTAGTGGTCGACACTCTCAGTCAAATGTTTGAACAGTAAGCTAGGGTTTTCCGTGTAGCCTGGAGTTTTGTAGACCTGGGCTCATTGCCATCTTCATAATCCATCCTGGCAGAGGTCTCCTCACTACACACACACATCCTCAATAAATCAAAACCTGCAGCCGAGAGAAGAGCATCTTTCTCACTGAATGTGTCTGTAATGAACCCAACATGAATCCATTTCAGCAAATAGTTTATTCTACAAAAAGATTTTTATTAATGCTTGATATTCATTCTTTTTTTGTATCTCAGCCATTTCCTGACCCAAGTCCAAATACATCTGAAGCTTTAAGAACAAATTGATAATAGGCTATTTCAGGTCATTTCAGCCAAAACAAAACATATGACTATTCCCAGTCTTCACCATGGTAACATCTGCACACGATGCCACTGTTAGTCTCCCCTCTGCTGTGATGTTGAACTATGAACAGCTTCATCCATTTCTTTTTTTGATTACCCGTTTTGTATGTTCATCCTGTCCCATGTTCTATACAAAAGGACACTGTCTTTCATAATTTAGCATCGTTGTGTGGAAGGAATATAAATTATAAGTTGGACTCGTGGGCTGGCATGTTGACTTGACTTTGTTTCGCTACATTGTCTCATGGTCTTCATGGTTTATGTGTTCTTTTCCGGGAAATTCAATTTAGTTGTCGCTTCTGTCAGGCCTGAATAATTTATAGACACTCCCTAAATCCCAGAAGATGACACACGGTCTAAATACAGCTTCACTCAGTGTAGGGTGAGCTGTTTCAGATAAGTCTGATTCCTTCAAGAGTGAAACTGATGTCAATGGGGTATTTGATTCTGCATATTTACATATGTCCACTAGTCATGGATATTGATTGACATTACCAGAAGCCAATAGAGCTGCCTGTGGCATTGACATTAAGCAGTTTAATCACATAATATAAGGATGGACTAAATTATGCCCCCCGCTCAAAGCATGTCGATCCCCCCCCTGGAGGTTGGTTGCAGCAAACACGGCATAAATAACCTTCTTTTGAGTGGAATTTGAATGTCGGGGCTTGTAGGGCTGGTAATATGATGAATCTCTTATTTCCACATACGCTGTGAGGAAAGGAACCCTAAGTAGACTTTCAAAAGCAATGGGCCTCATTCACCAACTGTTCTTACAAGATTATTTGGTCTATACTATTCTGATAAAGATATTGGTGAATGAGGGTGAATGTATTTAGCCAGGTTGAACAATGGTTAATGCGGCTTTTCCAGGTAGGCACATAAAAACACACTTTACAACCTGGATTATGTGCACATATCTTATCCGGCTCTTAAAAGGTTAAACACACCGAAGTCGGACCCAGTAAAGTCCAGTCTTATTGGTTCTAATAAAGCTTATTATATGTTGATATCGTCACTTGCATATGATTAATGTTTCCCTGCGGTGTCTCTCTCTCTCTCTCAAAGTGCGGGCCTCCCTATCATCAAAGGTCATGTCAATAACATGCCAGTTTCTCCACATATAAATGATAATTCCATGGAAATAACATGTAAATTTTCATTTCGAGTTGGGTGCCTTCAGACTGATGTACTCACATTTGCGGTCCATTACCTAACTGTCGATGCGGACGTGTTGATTGAGGTTGCCCTCGCGGTGACCTTCACTCAGTAGTTCTTCACCTTGTGTATATGGCTTTCCCTTCACTGAGGAAAGGTGAACCATAATGACAGATGTGATTACGCTGAGATTGACCTCATAAATGATTCAAAGTGATGCTGTCACTTGATTTCAGTGTGGTGGGTGATCATTAAACCATGTCAAAGTCAAAGCCTGCTCTGCTGGATAAACAAACACACACACACCCAGTAGGTAGACGGCCAGTGACAACCTTTACCAGCTCAGTTCTGATGAGTTTTTCTTTTTTTTATTCAGCCAGAGGATTACATGGTTCTGTGGTTTGTGAATTCTGCAACCTGTGGGCACAATAAACCTTTTCAAGCCACTGGATGAACTCTAGAGTTTATGGTGGTCAAGCTCAAACCAAAGCTGTTTTGCTCAGATATTGAAAAGGTTTTTCGCCAGCAGGAATGATGTATACAGTAACACACTGTGTATGCACTGTTAATTCTTGCCAATGCCAAGCATCAGGGCAGGAGGAGTGTCCACAGCCAAATGTTTTGTTTCCTTCGCAAACTGTAACCACCATTATCAATCTTTGACTTTAATGTACTTGCCAAACCATGATCTTCCTCTATGGAAGTATACTGACGACAAAAGGTCCAGGAGAGCTTGAAAGAAATCTGAGCACTAATCTGTCTGAAAGCAAACAAACATGGATTTCTAAGAGTCGATTTTCAATTACGTGCAGTCCAGGCAATGCCTGCTCCCTTCTCTAAAAATATGCAGTTTCAGTTCAGCCATCTGGTGATTCAACCACTAAGACCATCACAGAGTAGTCTGTGCATGTTCCCTTACATTATCATATAACTGGGATGCAAAGTCTTGCATACAAATCTTGCTATACAGTTCTTGTTGATTGAGTCTTGGTTGGTAATTGTATCAACTGTTATGAGGAACCCACAATACTGCCACACTTCTTAAATGTTGCAGATTGGTGATTATCCAATTAGCATGGTTCTTCGTTAGAAATCACATGGTGGCGTCAACTTGTTAGGTCGCGGTTGTGGAGAGAAATCCTGTGTGACTGCAAAGTGTGTGTGTTAGGCTAAATACATCAGTGTATGAGTTCATCTGAACATATTATGTGTCACTGTGAATTTATTCAAACAAGATATTTCAATTACACTAATGAATTATAAAATTCATTCTTTACAAATCTTCATATTTTTTGGAACAATTAACATACATTATAATTCTAAAATAAATGCATAAATTCACCATTTCATACTAAACTAGATTTGGCACTCAGTAGAGCTCATACCTCCACCAAGGACTAACGGTCTCCTGAAAGAATTTAAATTCACTAGATGCACATTTTTATTAGGGTCTGCGAAAGATCACGCACACTCATAAATATCTATAAATATTATCATTAAGATCCATGAAATATTCTCTGAGAAGTCAACAGAAATATGGAAAAATGCCCCGTCTTGCAAGGATGTGAAAAATAAATCCCCTGATTCCCCCTTTTGGATCTTAGTAGATCGGGCCCTTAGTCATTTTCAAAAACTTTGAGTTCATTTCTTTTAAAGCCTGAAGCTTCAAAGTCATAAAAAAAGCAATGACAGTTTATATGTTATAGAATGGTACATCATAACTTGATTTGACAGTAGCGTTTCAGAATATGTCGTGGCTGGAGTAACAAGTAAACAAAAACAACAACAAAAATCCCCATACTTGCCCTACAATGCTGCTGATGAGACTAGCTGACTGTGAGTTTGGGGAAAGTACATGTGTCGTGGTGAAAGAAAACCAGTCGGGCTGAGGTCTGCTGTATTGAGGACTGAACTGGGGTAGCATGAGAGAGAGTGTCAGCTCATTGTGTTGGATGTGCGACTGTTTCCCCACCTCTGTGTGGATTTAGAGAGGCGGTGGACTAGTGGCAGAAACTTGGACTATGGGCAGAAAAGGTCTCTGGTTCGACTCGGTTCGACTCCACGGAGAAACAACAAAAGACAATCCTGGATTGATCTGTCCAAAAATCCAAGAGGATTCACCCTACCCTGTCTAGTGCCCCTGAGCAAGGCACCTTACTCCCACAACATCTGCTCCCCGGGCGCTGTACATGGCTGCTCACTGCTCTGTGTGTCCTGCACCAGATGGGTTAAAAATAAATGTGTGTGATAAATAAATGTATCTTAATCTATCTTAATCTTAACAACATTGAAGTTCCTTTAAATCCAGGGTAAAGATATCAAACACATCATCTAGATCTGAGAGGGATGTTGATTTAGACGTAGACAGATTACTTTGAAGGATTAAATGTCCTTGAAAGGATAGCAGATACTAATGAATCTACTGTGTGCACACAAAGCAGGCGTCACAACTCCAGGGACGACTATAATGAAGAAGAGCAGCACGTCTCTCTGTTGGTTTAAACAGCGGTGTGACACTGTTTCACAGCTTTGGCTTCCAGAACTTCAACCCTGCCACTGTACAAATTCACAGTTTGGCGAATGTGTTGAAATTTGAGCAAACATTCCCCCCAGCGCTTGACTGCAGACACATTAAACTGTGTCACCACACTATTATTCTATTTTAGAGGGATGATGTATTTCCAAATTTTAACCAGGGATTAACAGATAAGCATAACATGTATTACTATTACAGCCAGTATTATGTTTCCAGTTGAGTGTTGTATTCAATAAAACTGATGATGTAAATTGTATGTAGGTACAATTAAATATAAGAAAAACCATATCAGATATTACAAGAAAAATTTGAAAATGGATTTAGCAATGAGAAAAAACAGATTTTCAGATTGTGATCCTGTTACATTTGAAGGGGTGAACCTAAATGCAAAAAACAGGTACAAGTGGTAAAGTGAAGATTTATCAGGGAGCTGCTGGAACTGGCAGGTGAAGTCTGCGAGGGCAAAGAGTAAATGGAGCTTTGGTGGGCGCAGCCAAAGAAGGCTGAGCTGTAAGTGGAGCTTGAGCAGACTGACGAGGCAGGGGGCTGAGTGTAGTCCTAGTGTGAAGATGATCTGTGTAGGGAGACGTGTGTTGCGTGCTGAGCAAGTGAAGCAGACAAACGTGAGGATATGCTGTAAAATGTCACCCTGAGAAAATTACACAATTGCTTATAAAAGCAACTATTTCCTTGAATCTATTTATTGTGTTCCTGATACAATAAACTTTCTGATGCACAAAATCTCATAAAAAACTGTGTTCTCTCACATATTTTTTTTAACAACAATGACCCAAATAAAGCATCATAAAATGGACTCAGCTGCAAGTTGAACACCATACTAGATAAGAAGAAACTTATTTACATCTTTCATATATTATATACACATATATACTGTATATATGAAATGTTTTTTAAATAACGACCAAACGACTCCAACCTTGTAATGGCTACACCTCCATTTGTGGCACTCTACCACTGCTAATGACTCTTAAAGTCACTAAACAGATGATTGTAAAAACAGTTATTGTAACTTTAGAGACTTCAAGAAAGGAGGAATTAGTTTTATCTGAGTCAGTGGCAGATCCAGGATTTCATCAGAGGCCATAAAGAGGCCACATATTTTACAGAGGAGCTGATTTAATGTCCATCATTCCTGATTTAGTAAGGTGCAAATTTAAATAATTCCTCTGTATTAGAAAATACAACTTCTTAACAAATCTTTACCTTCAAGAACTTAAGAACTAAACTGATATGAATATGCATTTGTAATGTTGGAAATATTTTCTTGTGAGGCTAAAATGCACAGTGAAGTTCCAGGAGATGATTCACATCCTGTTGCCTTCGGCAACCTGACCGATTCCATCAGCTGCACATGTGTCAGTTGCATTCACTTTCCGCCCTGCTTCAGTTTACAGGCTGCCGCTCATCTCTGCTCCACTGTCTCGTTCATTCACTGCGGCTCGATCAGAACAGCATTTCACTTTGACATCTGGTTCTCTGCCCTGCTTGGTTCTGGGCTTGTAGCCAGGTTCTCAAAATGTGTTTATACCATCATTTACACTGTACTCCTTGTCTGTGTCACTAACCCTAACCCAAAAGAAAGTGAAAGAACATGTGTTATTTTGATTTTACAATATTTTTGATAAATATATATATGTATATTTATTCTTTTTTTTAGGGGGGGGGGCACAGTGACCTGTCCATCATGAACCCCCCACCTCTGGCTTAATGTCGGCTGGGATCGGATTCAGCTCTCCATGAACCCACATCTTCCAAAGGATAAGCTGTATATATATCAGATAGATAACTGTTTTGGTCTATAGATCGTCAGAAAAAGAAAAAATATGGTCACCACAAGGGAGAATCCAACATGATAACATCCAAGCAAATTGCTCATGGCCAAACCACAGGTGATCAGTTATCCGTTAGGAGGGAATTATGGGCAGCCATAGTATCGAAAAGCCATCTTAGGAGTGATGACTAATAACAATGTTGGCTCCTACAGAGGTTAGCATAGATGCTACTATAGCATCAGTTTATCAGACCTCGAAAGTATATACTCGATAAAAACTCGGAAGGCGTTTCTCTGTTATAGACAGTATTAGATGGATGGTTCATGGTGCCTGCCCTTTTCCAATAACAGTTACCAAAAAAGATTTTACGAATAGTTAAATTTCCAAAAACCTAATACTTAAAATCTCTTGTATTCTGTGCTCAACAGAACGAAGAGATATTCCTTTTACATTAACATTTTAGACACTAGACATTTAGTAACCGGAAATTAAATAACTAGTAAATTGTTGTAACTGTAATTACTTTAAAATATCGAGTTGAGTGTCATCTGCATAGTGGTAGAAGGGAATGCAAATACACATTACGCATAAATTGACCTTCACAAGCTTTGAATCTTAAACAACGAGATAAAATACTTTACAATCAACTACAGTTAATACTCCTTTCCCAACTTGGACTCCAGATAACACTGTATTTACGCGATATCGTTTTTAGTGTTATGAAAGGCTGGAGGTTGAGAAGCAACCGAGCAGGGCTCTAAGCAGGATCTGTAAACGTTAGATTAACATTAGTGTCCCTGTAGAAACTGGTATAAGTTATCTAGTTTACCAGAAATAAGAGAAGGCACCAGCTACATCACATTGGTTATAAAGGTCAAAAAGCAAAGCACAGTACTTCAAACATAGAATCTGTACCTATTAGAGATGAGCCGGATACTCGGCTGAAACGAGTATCCGTACGGATAAAGCACTTTTGCCGAGCACAAGTATTATACGAGTAATACGAGTCAATATCTGTGCTCGGACTGAATGAAAATCCTCACACAGCGTCACAGCGCTCCTCCCCTTCACACACCGCTCTGCTCACTCACTCACAGAACAGCTCTCTGTCTCTCAGTCACTCAGGTTCGCAGGTCTTTTCCGTTAACGTTTAGGGTTTATTCAGCTTGAAGTTTGTTTTTATTTCAGTTTGTACTTACTTATTAACCAGTAGAGTTCTGTTAAACGTGGGTTTCGTTCAGACGTGGTGCTGGTAGAAAGCGACTCACGTTGCGTCTCTGCCTGTCAGAGATTTTTTTACATCAATGGGCGCACACCACCGTGCGGCGCACATCATCAAGGGGCGCACATTATCCTTCAGGTCACATCATCACATCACATTCATTGCCCACATCATCACCGTGTGGCACACATCATCAAGTGGACGCACAACCCCGTGAGGCGCACATCAGCCTGCGCCGCACATCACCGTGTGGCGCACATCACCGTGTGGCGCACTTCACCCTGTGGCGCACATCAGCCTGCGCCGCACATCCCTGCGTGTTTGAATAGCAGCTGCCGTCTGACTGCATTAGAGCGGTGACTAGTGCAGATTGGGCGGAAATGTGGGTATATTGGCCGGTCCTTCTGCGCATGCGTTAAATGCGTTAAACATTTTTTTACGAATTAATCCCGTAATTTAATCATAACGCGTTATTTTTCACAGCTCTAATTAATATCGTTTAAGATCATGTTTTCGCACAAAGGTTTAACAGGGGTGGATAGTAGGCTCCTGGCTTTCCTTGGCACTGTGCAGCGCGACGCTTCGGAAATTAAATGAAATGGTCAATTCGATTTTTTTGGAGGAATATTTATTTACTCTTCACTTTGGGAGCTGGTGGTTTTAACTCGATGGCGTCTCCTTCTCACGACTGAGTCGGATCCTCCAGAAACCGGACTGAGAGGCAGGAGGCAGAGGTGAATACGGGAGGAGGGGGTCGCACTCTGACATACTCATGGCCAGTCAGTGTGGGCATGGCTCGCTGGAGGTGGTTGCAGGTTCTCGGGAGGATTTTGTTTTTCTGTTCCTCAGCCACCTCCAGCTCCGCTCTGCCCGTACAGTCTGTCCAGCAGCAGGCGGGGGAGTCTGATTAGAAACCCATGCCTCCCATACCACCAGGCATCTCCTTCTCCTCTTTGGGAAGCTCTGTGACGACCGCCTCATCAGGTGCGAGCAGAGAAGCCTGCAGCGTCCAGCGTTCTTAGCGATGGTCATGGCGGGGATACGCAGCGCCCGGCTGATGATGTTCACACCTGAATGGAAGGAAAGGAAGCAGATTAATGGAACGTTTTTTCACAAAAATAAAATCAATGTGGTCTTTTTAGGCTTGTTTAAATCTAGTTAAATCTCTGGTAACTATTTGGAATGATATTGTACTTTATAAACGTAATAAACTGAGGATTTGAAAACGTACAACATCTACATGTGGATTTTTGCTATGTCTGCTTTTGTTTGACACCAGTTAAGCTGCTATAAATAGCGGAGTTAGTTAAGAAAACAAATGCATGTGAAAACCCTGAGTCTACATGGGTATTGTAGATAGCTCAGGGTTATTCATACATATCGATGATGACATTACGACCCTGAATCACAGAAAGAAGGCAGTGAGATAAAAGAGGCTTGGTATCTTCTTCAATGACCAAGTTTGATGGAAAACCAGTAGAAACAATATAGTGTGTCTTGATTTGGTGGTGCAGTTGAGGTGCAGAGAGGATCATCACAACCAGAAAGGGTTGAAAAGAATAAGCGACCTGGAACCTGGAAGCTTGCCCAGGACCATGACATTGAAAAGTTTCTGCAAGTCACCGAAATCCTCAGAATCCTCTAGGAACCATTACTAATAATACCAAACTTCAGTGCAGTCTGGACATTTTCTGTTGGGTTGTGTTGCTTTTATTCGAGTGTTTTATTGCAGGACAGATCACGGCCCTGCCATGGAAAAAAACTTTTGACAAGCTTTGGCACAAAGACTTGGCAATTGTAATTTTCTCTCAGTCATCTGCTCTGGTGTGGGGGAGCCCTTGTGTCTGAGAGTGACTGAACTGAATTCCTTTGGACTGAGAGGACCCTGTAGCTCCTCCCAGAGGGGAGGAGGGCAAACAGTCTGAGGCTGTGGTGTGAGAAATTGGGTTGTTAATGTACAAAGATGTCTCTTACTTTGTCCAAACTGAAACATATGATTGTGTATAAAGCAAACATACATATTTTGACCATATCTGACAATTAAATACCACTTAAAACAGATTTGACAGATTTGATCCCGCTTTCAGCTCGAAGGGGTCTAAGAAAGTATACCCCAGAGGGCCTGTGCGTGGAGCAAGATGAAATGTAAACTTGGTCATAAGACAAAAGCAAAGACGTCATCGTAAAGGTCTTGACCTCGGGAATAACATTATGTCAGTGGGGAAGTTGTGGCTGCTTCTCAGGGATGACCTTTGAACCTTGCACCTGAGTCAGTTTTGATGGCTTACAGGATGGAAACTAAATCTGCAACAGACATTGTATGAACTGTTTTTGAAAAGTCTTGAACTACGATACCATGGTCCAATGCAAACCTACGAGGGGCGCCACTGAGTAGGGCCAAAACCTTGAGAAAACTAGATTTTACCGTTTTATTAGAAAGAAACACTAAATCTGACTAAACAGGTTTTTTCTCACACCAAAAAAACATAAAGAAGCATGCAAGGTTTCCGGTGGCAATCTCACATAATAGTTAAAACACATTAGAACTACAAAGATGGGAACAACACACACAAACGTACGGGAACACCATTCAATTCTTAGTTCTCTGTATGGTTCTTCCGGGTTGAGATTAGGGTTGTGAAAATAGGGTTTAGAAAACACATTAACGGTTTGTTTTTTTAAACCATGAATGAAAATATTGAAACTGAAACAGACATATCGCGCCATAAATATCATCAAAACGAATTTTTATTAAGAAACATGGCTTAAATACAGTGTTTTCCACCAAGGATACAGCAATCTCCGCCATCTTGCTTGATCAGAGCGCGGCAGAGGTCTGCGCAGACGCACTTGTCGTTTGGAACCTTTCGTAGGATTATCTAGGAAAATTTGTGCATACGTAATCGTGTCAATATACACCGATGTTGGCCCCTATTGCAAAATGCTCTTGAATCTTGTCTGTCTTTCCAAGTTTCCAACTTCGTTTGCGTTTTCTACATGTATGGTTCCTCATTGTTATCCTGGGATATTTATGTCCTTCCAATTTTACGTCTGGCACGTGTAACAGACGTCATCAACACGCTCACCCACTATCTTTTCCAGCTGTATTTTCACAAGGACTTATTTGGGGTCTGGGAGGCAAAGTTCCAGATAAATGTCTTGAACAACAGACAAGTTCATTTGCTCTCTCAAACACAGCTCCTTGGAAAGATTTCAGGAAAATGTCTGGATTCTAGTGCATGTCTGAAAGCAGCTAAACACTCATACACCTAACATATAAAAACAGCTCTACCAGTTCGTTAAATGAATCTTTATTCTCTATTGTTATATGCACAAAATCTGTTGCTGCTGCTTCTTTGTTCGGTTTATTGGCAGGTGGCATCCAATGTCAAGGTGCATTACTATTACTGTATCCCTTACTGCCCTATGTAATGAAAGCAAAAAAAATTGTTGAGCCAACAAGGTTGTCAAGGTGTATATAACCATATGGCTTTGAACAAAAGGCCAGACTTGTTACCTAGCAACGTTTGCTATGTCATTCATGGGGACGGGGCTTACTTTTTTTTCACTATATAGTGGCTATGATCTTTCCTATTTCCCTTAATGTTTAACGTTTCCTTTGACCTTAAACATGTTGTTGATGAGGTGTGGTTGTATACTAAGAACCAAGAACAAGATTCATTAAGAAGAGCTTGCAAGACTTACATTCAATAGATACGTTTTCAGCTTCACAATGGGTCCATCTCATGAATTACAGCTACCCAAAATACAAGTCAAAGCTATTCGCCCGCACTTGGACATTATCTTCACCAAGCTGACTGCGGAGGAGTGGAGGCTGTTAGAATTAGGAGCACCAAACAAAAAGACTGAGTTTCAGTTGGCAGAACTTATTATGACCATGACAGCGACTGTGTCCTCTAAACTGCTAGCAACCCTCGGAAAGGAAGGCATGTCCGTGACTATCGAAAAGGTCAAATCCAGTCTGAGAGACGCACTATTTCAAAGTTTTACTTTAGTACCGGGCAGCTCAAGCAACTCTGAGACTCTGGATGAATTCACAGAGTTAGTTGCAGAGGAGGTCACAGAGAGGGTAAACGCCAGCCTGCGTTCCTACTCCACCAGCTCCTCCAGTCCACCACGGTGTCACCAGATCACAGCCGAAAATCTTGAGGAAATGCTCAGTTGTCTGTGCAGAGTATTAAACGAATCTGCTTGGGACATCAAGGGCATTTTCAAGCCAAGAGGCTCCAGATCAACAGTACGCAGCAGTGACAGTGGGAAAGGTGAGGCTGTCCACGAAATGATTATGAAGGAGGTGAGGGACATCATCGAACCCCTTGTTGATGAAATCTCAGAATCGGAGCTGAGTGGGCTCATATCTGAATCGTCTCTGGAGTTCAAAGCTGCTGCAGATGAAATCTATCAGATAATTAGTAAAGAGGAGAGCGTCAAACCATCTGATTCTCGTAGAGGCTCCAAACTCTCAAAGAGCCCCAAAAGGTTTTGGAAAGGAGTGGGGCAGAAGATCGAGAAGCTTTTGGCAAAGCTTTTTGCAACAGCATCCATGCTCAAGATGGGGACACAAGTCCGTAAGAAGTTCTGTAAGAAGACCCAAGTCCAGAGCAGTGACTCAGTCAAGTCTCTGATGGACAGTGTGGAGTCTCTGCTTCTGACAGAGACCAAGATCAGAGTTTCATCTGCAAACGCCCCCGTCCTTTCCAATGTCCTCTATAGGTACATAACCTATGACACAATGGCGAGTCCAGTTGAAGTGAAGAAAGTGTCTGTTCGTAAGTCCCACAGAAAGATGTACGCGGATATAAAGGAGAGAATGATCAATTTCCTGCCACTGATGAACTGGTGGTCCTCAAAACAGGCCGGTGACTACACCAAGAAGGTGACCTCCGCTTTAATGGAGGTTGAATCAGAGATTGTCACTGCGAAGGAACGAGAAGAGTCCGGCAAAAAGACGTATGTCAGACTCCTCATCGACCAGCTCGTCACTCAAGTGAATGCAAAGTCCAAAGTGAACTTGACCTTTGGCGAAACAAAAGAAATCACTCAAAACCTGTTTGAGAAAACATGGGCCGAAGTCCAACATATCGAATTTGATATGTCCCCAAAAATTATTGATAAACTCCACAAGGCCGTGTTCAAGGACCTGTGTAAGATTTGGGTCTGTCCAGAGATGCTGCTTGTTTCCATTCGTCTGAAGGAACCAGAGGTCGAGAAAAGAATCGCCGCCTGTTTAAAAAGCCTCATGTCGAAAAAACCTGCCTCCACGTTCTGCTCCTGTTTCGGCAGATTCTTTAAACGGTAGAAATGATATTGATTAGGGCTGCCGCAAATAAAATATTTCATTAATATTAGGGCTGTGAAATGATTACAATTTTTAATCAAATTAATTACAGGTTTCTATGGATTAATCATGATTAATCACATTACCTATTTTCTCGGTATATTTTTGTGAGAAAAACAAGATTTGACAAAAGAGAGATATATTCATTTAACATGTTTTCTTTTTTTTAGAGATGAGCCGGATACTCGGCTGAAACGAGTATCCGGTACGGATAAAGCACTTTTGCCGAGCACAAGTATTATACGAGTAATACGAGTCAATATCTGTGCTCGGACTGAATGAAAATCCTCACACAGCGTCACAGCGCTCCTCCCCTTCACACACCGCTCTGCTCACTCACTCACAGAACAGCTCTCAGTCACTCAGGTTGCGTTGCGTCTCTGCCTGTCAGAGATTTTTTTACATCAATGGGCGCACATCACCGTGCGGCGCACATCATCAAGGGGCGCACATTATCCTTCAGGTCACATCATCACATCACATTCATCGCCCACATCATCACCGTGTGGCGAACATCACCGTGCGGCGCACATCATCAAGCGACGCACAACCCCGTGAGGCGCACTTCACCCTGTGGCGCACATCAGCCTGCGGCGCACATCCCCGCATGGCGCACATCAGCCTGCGCCTCACAACTTTGTGCGGCGCACATCAGCCTGCGGCGCACATCAGCCTGCGGCGCACATCAGCCTGCGGCGCACATCACCCTGCGGCGCACATCACCCTGCGGCGCAGATCAGCCTGCGGCGCACATCACCGTGCGGCGCACATCATCAAGCGCCGCACATCACCGTGCGGGGCACATCATCGAGGGGCGCACATTATCCTTCAGGTCACATTATCACATCACATTCATCGCCCACACCTGGTGTGGAAATAAATTTAAACAAAATTAAAATTAAAAAATCATAAAAAAGTAAAAAATAAAGTTATGTTGAGTATGAAAACACTTATTACATTTCACTTCATAATTGCAACAGCATGTGTTGTATTCATTGTTGCAAAACTTGTTCTGTAAATAGTTTGTTTGCTATTGTGATCAAAATCATTGATCTGAAGCTCAATGCTGATGTTGTCCTGTAATAGTTTTCTAATCAGCAATAAATATAACAAATCCTGATCAACCCATATCAATTGCATGCTTAAAATAACATACTGGTTAAAGCCCTGGCCGTTTCAAGACAACCCGGCCTACTTCCGGGTTAAATCCAGCCCACGTCCAGGTTAAATCACACCCACTTCCGGGTTAGGCCCCGCCCACTCCGAGTACGGATACGGATACAGATAATTCATATGGTTAACAGATACAGATACAGATAATGCTGTACTCGCTCATCCCTAGTACCTATATAACATCTGCTATTACATAGCATTAAATAATTGACACATCAGTACAAGGTGTCCTGTGTGGTCTAGGGTGCAGAACCGCTGCCCTAGTACTGCAGTGTGTAGAGATTTAGGAAATTGAATTATTAATCACTCTCTCACAGACACACAGACACAGACAAATATCTCAGTGACCGCCCTGTGGTGGAGCTTCAGAAAACACTACCAGAGAGAGACAATGTAGCAAATTAGTTGTATTGGTCTAGTCCTGATGATAAATAAACTACTGACAAATCCACTAATGAGATTGTTGTTATCAATTGGTCTCCAAACTTTTCACTGCCTCCTTTCTTTCCCCCACAGCTACTCTTCCACCACAGTGTAACTCAATAAGTAATTATGCACTGAGTCAAATACTATCATTAAAGTCTACATGGAACTTCACTTAGCATCAGTATTCTGGATGAGGCCCATTGCAGACAGTAACAAACTTTGTTTTCAGGCTCTTAAAGCCCTCACTGCTCCTGGCTTTATAAGCAGGTTACAAACCTAATCTAACTATAAGCACTTTTGCCTTAATATGAATGGATAAAATCAATAGACACACACTTCTGCGTTAAAAGTAGAGTGGAATGTTAAGTGTATTCTATATTAGGTAGATATGGGTTGTCAAAGGTGCTATTCATGATGGCCTCACGATCATATCTCATGTCTGCCTGTGTCCAGTTGCAGCTTCTCTAGTTATCTGATCTTTATTCACATTTCACTTTGTTGAATATCGATTTTGGATATTGCTACAACGCACTTTACCGGCTGATATCAGCGTTTCCTCTGACATCATATTAAATACTTTATTCATGGTTCTAATGCTTATACGTCACTTATAATAACTGACATCACAAGCTCATAGCCGGATAGGAAAACCAAGGGTTAACTGAGCCACTTAATAACTAACGTTGTAGTACAGGTTATTCAGGACAGCCAATGTTAGGTTAAGTGAAGCCAGATGTTGTAAACCTGCTTCATATTACAGTAAAATTTAATATAATCAGTCCATAATTCTAACATTCATGGGTCATTATGTTTAACTACTTTGAGATATCTTGAATTGGCTTAAATGACAAACATTTAAAGCCCTGTGACCTAAGTCATATTCAATTTAGTGTAAATAAGCTCAGGTTGTGTGTAGGTGTGTGAGCAGTTTACAAATGTGCAGTGCTGCTCTACCACCACCAGGAGTTTATCCCCTATACACTATGTGTCCTTGTAAATCACTGTACGCAGAAAGGCGATTGTGTTGAGGAAGGCAGTGTGCCAGGGAGATTATTCCACATCATCCACACTCCAGTAAACGTGTGCATGTTCAGTGTAGGCGTCTCAATGGTTAAGCGAGTGTAATCTCCTGTCTTCCTGTTAAGCCAATTGGATCGAGAAGTATTTCTTTATACTTCAGAGTAAAGTTCGAACTCAGGTTCACATCATTATATAGAATGGTGCGTTGCAGGAGTTTAAAGTCCGGCTCCTCAGCTGGAATCTGTCACACTGAGCTGATCTTTTAATTAAACTGTATTTCCCTCTCTCTGTGGTCAGTCTGTAGCATTGACATATTTGTGTAATGACTAGAAATGATAAAGCGGATAAAGCACTTTTGCCGAGCACGAGTATTATACGAGTAATACGAGTCAATATCTGAGCTCGGACTGAATGAGCACATTACCCTATGGCACACATCACCGTGCGGCGCACTTCACCCTGTGATCTGAAGCTCAATGCTGATGCTGTCCTGTAATAGTTTTCTAATCAGCAATAAATATAAAAATGTTTGATCAACCCATATCAATTGCATGCTTAAAATAACATACTGGTTAAAGCCCCGCCCGTTTCAAGACAACCCGACCCACTTCCGGGTTAAACCCAGCCCACTTCCGGGTTAAATCACACCCACTTTCGGGTTAGGCCCCGCCCACTCCGAGTACGGATACGGATACAGATTACATTACATTAAAGATACAGATAATTCATATGGTTAACAGATACAGATACAATGCTGTACTCGCTCATCCCTAGTAATGACACATCTCAGTCTGATTTGCTTTTGCACACGTCGCTCTCTGTGTGAAGTGAATTATTCCAGAATTGATTTAAAATCTGAGTTTTGAAAGCAGATCACGTTTACCAAGCAGGTTTCAACCTTTATGTTAATTAACGCATTGGTCTGTCTTTCTGCCAGTGGCTCCAATCTCATGAGAACCGTTGAACTAATCAGCTTCACACTTTCATACGTATTTTCAATTAAAAAATAACTTTGAATAAAAGGTGACCAGTGCTCCGAAGCAGGAGCGATTGGGACACTTCAATGCGTGTGCGACAGTGCAAACGACAACTGATTTTCCAGTTCAGGATTCTGAGAACTGAGTTCAGCTTCACTGAACTTTGAAAGAACAGGTGAATCGTTCTTTGGTCAGCAGCGGTGACGTGGATTCGAGGTTCGGTGGATTATCTGCTGTGGCTAGATTACTGCAGGTCACTTTTACAGTTTCAAAAAGAAAGCTAAAATCAGCCTATTCCCAGTAAAATGTTCACTAGGATAGTTTCTCACATCATACTATCATAGTATTTCATTTTCACTTTCAATTTATTTAAAAAATGTTATACAGATTTATACTATATATTTCTTTACCTCCTAATCTTTTCTTTATCGCGTTTTATAACTGCTTTCTGATTTTAAATTGTTTTTTCATTTTGTCTCAGTATTGTTATTTAACACCTTAAATCTGCCTCTCTATATGAAAGGTCTTGGACTGCTCATATTCAAAAAATGAATTCATAATGATAGTAATTGTCTGCGGTAATAAAAAATAAAATCTGATGTTTTTGCAAGAAGATTAATAAACAGATCGTGTTAACAGATGATTTCACGGTGAGCCCTGAAAGGAGACAAAGGAAAAGCGGGGAGGTACGACGATACGTGACAGGATTTCAAATGAGAAGTTCAGCAGTGTCAGTTTTCACAGAGCATGTTGAGAAGCATTTACAAGTTTATTCTTGGACTTTACACAACAAAACCTCCCGTGTCCCCATCACACCATTGTAATGCCGCATTCTGCCCACTTGGGAATAACTGTCAAAACAATCTGACAGTTAAAAGCAATCAAACTCTTTCACGGCTGCCAAGAGACAAGGATTGATGTTTTGTGTCGACTACCAATGAGGCTATTCCCACGTCGCTCACATACAATTAATGAGAGACGCATTTAAAAAGGTGTTTTACAGCCAAGCAAACACTGTCGTACATCATGTTACTGACAATCACTGACCACAGCGATTTTCCTGTAAAGTCGCACTGTCAAAAAACATGAGCATCCATCCCCAAAGGCCGAGCTCCAGGATTAATTCACCTCTTACAAGCTGACCTGCACATTATCTCTAAGTGGAGAACCTGCTGCTACCGGATTTCCACACGGATTTCATGCAGAGCATTTTCAAAGCTCCTCTGAAATGGAGTCCATCTGAGAGAGAAAGATTATCATCACATGGCCGATATGTGGTCCCACTAGAGATGAGTTCATTGTGGGGATCCAGAGATTGCACGAGCAGTTTTATTTTTCTGTTGCCAGTGTTTAGTTGTAATTCCTCTCTTGTATTATAACTCTTTTTTACCCTGTGCTTGTTCTGCTATGCCTTTGGTTTAGTACAACAGATCACAACCTCCTGGTCCTGGTTGATTTGACCATATTCTTGCACCTGCTGAGAAAGCAGGTGCAATTTATTTTTGATATCTGTAATATTATTTGATCACAATTTGTATGTATATTAGCTTTTGATATCTATAATGTACATATACTTATAATGTAACGTATGTTTTAAATGTTTGATATTGGTATTGAATGTTTGTTTTAAAATGTTCGATATCAGTATGTATGTCTTAAATGTGGACCCCACTAAAAGTAGCTCTGTCTTGGGGTAGAGCGAATGGGGATCCTTCTAAATAAACAAAAAAATTAAAATAAATCTGCATTAGTGTGTCTGTAATAGATGTAAAATAGCTTGGTAAACCAATGGTTCTCTAACATTAGGACCGCAAAAAACTATATATAACCTTTTTTCTGCCCATTGGATTCCATCGATATTGTTTGAAGCACAACCTCTGGTGGGTGTAAGTTTGTAGCAACTCTTTTATAGTAATCAACTGCTTATAGACATAAATTTGGCCTGGCACAAATGGGATCAGTTTTAGTTTCCATTGTAGGAGAATTTTTACGAGAGGCCGCACGAAATTTGACGGATTGCAATTCTCTGTGCAGTAAATCCCTGAACAAACCCGTCAATGATCTGAATATCTTCAATACATTATCTCGGGCTGCAGGGCTCCAACTAATTGGCCAAATATATTAACATACAGAGCGTGGATGCATTGCACATGGAAAAAACATTTATCACAGTTCAAGCAGTCTTTTGCAATATGTATATCGCTTGTTGCTACCGGAATGACGGTACATTTTATATATATTGTGCAGAGCTATTGTGTATGTATACCAGTATTTTCTTTGGGTCAACAGTAAAGCTGCAGACTCCAAAACCAAAACAATCGGCTGAAGGACACCAAAGAGATGAGAACTGCAGAGAATATGTTGTGGCATTGATGATGAGTAAATGAATATAGCAGTTTTATAGATGTCAACATTAATATTACATCCCGGGTTGATTTGCAACAACTCATTGTCACCATAGTATTAGCAACTGCTGTTTTCATTCCACGGAAAGTACTCTTCTTTAGCTGCTTTATCAGAAATACAAAACACATCCAACCTGTGTTGGGGGCCGTAAAGAGGCCACAATTTTTACAGAGGAGCTGATTTAATGTCCATCATTCCTGATTTAGTAAGGTGCAAATTAAAATAATTCCTCTGTATTAGAAAAATACAATTTCTTAACAAATCTTTACTTTCAAGTACTTAAATACTAAGCTGATATGAATATGAATTTGTAATGTTGGAAATATTTTCTTGTGAGGCAAAATGCACCGTGAAGTTCCGGGAGATGATTCACATATCTGTTTACTGTGTAGCTACTCTTTTCAATTGAATAAATGAATCTGTAAAAATAACAACCGAGATCTCATGTCGTGTTGCACAACACAAAAAATTGTTCTCCAGACAAACCTGAAACTACATTAAAATATTTTATGAACATGATAATTACTGTTTGTTTGCTCCTCATTCAAGCTACTTAGGGGGGACTCACAGGTTGTTACCCTTCTTTGAATGTTCAAAGCTTATACATTGTCAACATGCTTACAATGATCAATTATTACACATAATACCAACCAGAGAGAGTAACAAAAAGTTTGCTTTCCTGAAATTCTGGTATACTCTGCTGGCTCCACAATGAACCATTAACCAGAGAAACGTTAGCTCCTGTCTTATAAATTGTCCCCCACCGGACAATTCCTACAGATAATCATTAGCCTACTTTAAGTGGTACTGTGAAGTAATAAGTGACGACATACTAGAAGGCAATAATAAAAATAGTCAGTATTTTGTACTGGCAAGATCTTGGCCCATTGAAAAACAATGCTTCCAATGGGGTAAAATGAAACCATTGATGAAGCTGCGGCTGCTGCTCTGTGTGTTTATACATACAGTGTATAGTTTGGTGATGTTTTCTCCAAATGATAAGACAAAAGAGCTGAGTTTCAGACTAGGAGAGTTAATGTGATCTACTGCATGGTAAAAGTCTGCTAGTGGGGGTGAGGCCTATGAGTTTGCATTCTGAATGTTATCGGGGGAATGTGACGATCCTGTAGTGTAGTACACTCTGTCCCTTTTAATCTCTCAATCATCCATTACATTCATTAGTGATCCCAGGCCCCGTCTGTGTAGGCGCGAGACAGTGTGGGTGGATGTGACAGAATATTCTATCAGAGCTTTGGCTCTACAGTCGGAGCCACTGAAGCCCAAATCAGCCTTGGTTGAAAAACTAAAGTGGGAGGAAAAACAAATTTGCAGTGACTTTGTGCAGAAACATCAATAAACCAAAACCCAGTGAAGTGCCCACGCCTCATAATGTGCTTCCATGTTCAATTTCTGTGGCAATAAAATGAAGTCATGACTGATGACTGCCAAAGTCATTGTTAAATAGGCTATAGCTGAATTATTAGACGTAGGTCACCACACTGAAGGATGGGCTTGGTAATGTGCAGAAAATATCACTTTGCTCTTCGTTATTAAGATTAAGTTTAATATGTGTATTAAACTAAAAAACAGTGAATGCAACTGTACATTGATACATCACCAGCCTGCTATACCCATGTTGTGGTTTTTTCTACATCTTTACAGCTTTGTTACCCCAGTTAAGTCGAATGAATATCAAATTAAACTGTTACTACGCAAATGTAAAAAATAGTTATTTATGGAACACAGAGCAGGCTATCGTCAAGAAAATCATCATGTTTTATGTAAGGATGAACTCTATACATCAGTCATCAATACATTCGCAGCAGCTAACATCTCCGATTAATTGAGTATAGAGAATATAATTTGACTGAGTAACACAATCTCTGTTTAACAAGTTAAGTTAAATTTACAAGTAATAAAAAGTATTTTAACTCACAGTCAGGGCTTGTTCCAGCTTAATTAAGGAAAGCTACTGGTCTGGTATAACAAGATGAACCAATTGTCTCCACTTCCTCCCTCGGTCCATAAATGGAGTCAAAATATAGGCAGCGCTTGTAATATCCTGAATACAAGCGCTGCCTATATTTAAGAAGATTTTACATGATATGCACTTTGTCTCATCTGCTTCCATCTTCAACATGGAGGAGGTGTAGGACCTATACTGCAGCCATCCACTAGGGGGCCATCGAGATGTTTAGGCCTTACTTTTTGGGAGATGTATCGTGTCCATATATAGTCTATGTTCTAGTATGCTCATGGTCGCTATGTCAGTGCCAGCTCGGGCCACAAATATCGGTTGCAAAAAATCCAACTGAGCCTGAATGAAACTGAACCAAGCTCAACACATCTGGCTTTCTGTTTAGTTTTTTTGTCCAAACTGTAAAAAAAAAGTAAAGCCCAGCCCAAGCATTCAAACTCTACTTTGCGAATGACATCAATATCATTGTACATCCTGTGTAATTCTTCTATTTTTGTGGAGCTGGGACAACCCACATTAAATAAAGAAACATCACTCTCCCAATAGCTACAAAAATACCAGCAAATTCTAGCTTTAAAGATCTAGATCACTAATAAAATGATGGCAAACCAACCCAACCTCCTCAAGAGCGTTTCTGAGAAGCAGTGTTCTGATTAATTATTTGGTATACAGCAGGCCCTCTAATTGGTTTTCATTGCTTTGTATCGACCAGATTAGCACACATCGTTTGACCTATAGCAGACAACAGTATGAAGGCACATCTCTTGTTGAGAAATTGTAACGGTTCCACTAATTGTCTCTTCAGAAACAGTTAAGTTAGCAATTTCAGTTTTGAGACTATCTCCATTAACAAATCAGGATGTTTTCCCATTCTTATTTTTAATTTTTTTCCGGAGAACTTATGTTTTCTCAACCGTATAAACCTGTGTTCCCTCCTTGCTTTGTCTTGTTTGGTTAAATTGCATTAATACCACCGTAATGGCATGAGTAGACTCCTTCCATCTCACTCTGTTTCGGAGTGGTCCGATATTTGTCGTGCAGGTTAAAAATGGAAAGGAAAATAAAACACAGATAAGGATGATAGGAACCGGGGAGAGGGGGAATTTTTTCTTTCAGGCAAACTCACTGAAACAATTTGTCTGATCTAATTTTACACAGATGAGTGGAGAGAACACATTGACTGAGCCTTGTTTCATGCTGCTTCCCTCGCATGTGAGTTTCTGTCATGCTAATTTGTCTCTTCCATCCTCCCGTCTGTGGCGACTTCCAGCTGCAAGTCATTTGCATCAGCACTGACATGCTGGGATGTATGTGCATGTATCACCACACTGAATATTTGATTCAAACATTTGGAGATTATTTTATCTTAAGTGTGTTGCAATTCAAGATAGCTACTTTCGTTAATAAGTATTCCACAGGGTGCCAATTTTCCTCCCAGTACTTTTAAGTAAAAGTATAATAATCAGGAGAATTTGTTTTTCACATTTATGAAAACCAGGAAAGAGAAAACTATTTAGAAAAAATTGAGAAATATACTCTGAGGGGGCGATTTATGAAACAGTGTAAGGGCTGTAGAAGGTTCCCTGCAGGATACCCACTTCCCCACCCTGCACCTGAAATACATTGAGGGACCAGAATAAGTTAAACCATGTTGTTTCAACAAATGCTAGAACTCTACATTCAAACCAGTCTCAATGTAACTGTCAATCTAAAGTTCCACAGCAAGAAACAATTTAAAAAAAGAAATTTAAGTGCAGTCAATCAATGATTTTAAAAATATACTGCTAAAAGATGTTCCATAGTTAGAAATGGCAATCGTGGGTGGGTTATGGGTTGACACTGACGCTTCTGTCTGAGGCATTTTTGTGAGTGTAGAGTTAAAAGCTGTTTAGAAAACTTAAATAACATGGGTTTGTGTTGTTGTAGAATTTTCATTTATTTTACCATTTTGAGGGTGTAGCTAGAAAAAGCTAGTTATATAGTTCTGAATGGCAATGATTGCCACTTGGTTTGTTCCAATTAGCAGCAAGAGACAGCTAACGTAATCACCTCATCATTGTCAGGGAAGCTGCAGGAGAGGTAGCTAATAGCTAGCTAGCATTTTCTATATTGATCAAAGAAAAATGTCAATTAAAGAGAGTTATTATTTCGGAAATTGGATATAACATTTTTTTTTCTACAGCTGCATCTATCTCAGTAGATCTCGATTTTTGAACCAGAATTGTTAAATATCTGTCTCCATTAGTTTAACAAACAGAACATACATGTTGTATCCTTTTTCCACAGCCGGTTGGCTGCTTCTGCTCGGTTACTGCTCTGTGATGTGTTCATAATATCAAATGAAAACATGCTGCTGACAGATTGTTTTAGTTATGGGGTTTCTCAGTAGGGAAACAAGAAGAAAAAAGAAGACATCACAATTCTATATGTGCTTCTTTAAGGAAATGTGATTAGAAAGAGTTATGTAAAGCTGAATCAATAGGTGAGTCAGGTCATTGTGAACAACCATGTAATCAGATTTCTTTGTATAGGTCTCATG
The DNA here is from genome assembly GCA_038501795.1 of Pseudopleuronectes americanus. Taxonomy (NCBI): domain Eukaryota; kingdom Metazoa; phylum Chordata; class Actinopteri; order Pleuronectiformes; family Pleuronectidae; genus Pseudopleuronectes; species Pseudopleuronectes americanus. The sequence continues at coordinate 3,512,693 of CM076726.1, forward strand.
GGTGCATGTCAGTTATGTATTACCTGTCAGGAAACAAGTGACACACAAAGATGTTCATGATCATGTTTATGATTAAAATAGCTGCTTATATGCTGTTTACATTGCTTTGGTGCTTGTTTTTATTTTGGTGTGTAGTGAGTCATAGAAGGCACAGAGAGGACAGAAGCCCCAGAGGAACAAATTACCCAGAGCTTCTGTTAGTCCAACTAAAACCTGATAACACTCAGAAATAGAACCGGTAGCTCTGCTTTGGTAAGTAGGTATATGTGCAAGCACATAACACACACACGTTTGTATTAACTTTTCTCAATGTTTGATTACAAAGAGGACTGTCTTCTCACTTTTAATGACTGAATGAATGAGTTTAAATGTATCTGTTACTTTGTGTTTCATTATTCTTCATAAAAGTTCTAAACAGTGGAATATATATATAAAGACCTTACAGTGTTTGCGTCAGCTGATATGGTCCCGCTAAACCTCATCAGGCCTCTATTGTCCTTTTGGTGATTTTAGAGTCAGGCCATGAGTCTCTGTTCATGCAGGCACTTTGAACCAGGCAGAGCTTTATGCCACTGAAGCAGAATTGTCTTGATGAGCTGGGACAGGTTTAAAATGCTGAACAGCTTGGCTGTGCATGGTGGGTGGCTGATGTGACCTGGACCAAGCTATTGAATGTTAAAAGACTTCTCCACTGATTTACATGACTAGGTTTAGTAAGATGTGAATGATATTCGTTCACAAGTGGGAGAGCGTGGCCTAGGGGATAGAGCGAGTGCTCTGCAACAAGAAGGTTGCCGGTTCGAATCCCACTCTATCCCATCTGCATGCCTAAGTGTCCTTGGCAAGATACTGAACCCCTAAATGGCCCCTCATAAATGCTGAGTGTTCTAAAAATTTAAGTCGCTTTGGATAAAAGCGTCAGCTAAATGACATGTAACAAGTAATAATTACAGGTTTCGTTATTTTAACTTTTTGTACTTTACTTACAGTTCAGTGCAGCGTAATAGTTTTTTATTTTAACTTTTTTGTACTTTACTTACAGTTCAGTGCAGCGTAATTGTTTGCCGTGATAATTAAATGCTAGTGTGATAATAAATTACCATTTAAAATCATCCAAACTGTCATGATAAATTATTTTAATGCAGGAATTTCATGCAGGAATTTCTTCCCGCCCCCCCCTGTTGAAATGAACGAATGACTCGAAAAAAGATTTGTTCATTTTCCTGAACGAGATTCAAAGAACCGAGTCAGTAAAATGATCCGAACTTCCCATCACTAATGGGGGGAGCTGGAAGCGTCTCAGTCTTTTTTAAAGGCCAGTCAGCAGGTGCCAGGTAAGGAGGACAGACGAGGGAAGGTGGAGCTCCAGGTTGAATGGAAAACATGGCACAGAACAAGTTTAGGGACATAACAGTTGGGCTGAAACTAGCTGCTTGGCACAATGTGGGAACTAAAGGCTAATTCTTTGCGTAGGTAGGTAGAAAGGTACATTTTTGTAGCATTGTTTACAGATGTAATTAAATATACTGGGAAAACTAAAGGAGTGGACATAAGATTTTTGCAGTGGTCAGTAACTACCCACTTGCAGTGTCCATATTAAATGACTCCCACATTAACTGAGGTTGTCTTGTCAGCTTTTCAGGGGATTTCTGCATCTAAAGATAACAATGTCATTGGTTCCTTAGTGAAAGACATGATGACAGTGGCAGAACTATAAAGTGTAATGACCTGTGGTAGAACCCACATCTTAGATAATGTTCATTATCTATCTACAACTAATTATCTATAATGTTTATAATAAACCAATGAAATGTGTGTTTTTCAGGGACGGGTGGAGATAGGGCTGTAGGCATGGTAACAGAATACAGCTGATGTTGATTGATTCTAGTGACAGAAAATGATTTGTACTGCAACTAGTGAAACACGCAACAAACACAGATTTACAACAAACTAAATTCACAACAATGCTCACACACGCACACACATACATACACGCTCATCACTGTCTTGAGATGAACACAAAATGACATTTCAATTTAGCTTTTCCTTGTTGTGATGTTGTGGCACTCGCATACCAAATCAGCTCTTTCCTTCATTTGCCACCTCGCGTCTCGCTCTTCATCTCCCACAAAATGAAGAAATGCAAATAGAGGCGAGTAATCTACCCTTCCTGTTAAAGGTAGATGATTATAGTGTTTCTGCCACTCATCTGTGTAGTTGTGTGTGTGCTGTGTGTGTGTTTGATGTCATATTTGAAATGTCTGTGTGTGTGTGTGTGAATTTGCATATGTATGTAGATGTTTCAAATGCTTCAATTTGTTCAAACAAGAAACTGAAAGGTCAAAATGTATTTGCTTTAAAATGTGTTAGTTGACGCTTCTGTTTTTTTTCTGCTGTGTGTGTGTGTGTGACATGTGAGTATTCATGGCCTGCTGGAAATCAGTCAATGTCCGTCATCGGCTCCCTCACCAATCAGTGCCTGTTGTTCAGAGTGAAATGTCAAACCAGTCTGAACCAACCCTTTAAAGTGAAATGAAAGCCAGTCACAGGCGTTTTGCGTAAAATGGCAGCCAGATGGCTCAGTTGGACCAGAAGCCTCTGAATGAGGAATCATATTTCTTCACAGGGGCATGATTCAATCAGTGGATCAGTCATATCAGTCATAACCAGTCCAATCTGACTCTACACCCTCATTTAAGTTTCCAAATGATCCATTTCTACACTTCATTATCTATTAACTAAGCTATTTCGTATGCCTGAATGAGTGTGAGTCAGTGTGAGACATGTACAGTTCATTAGTAAATGACAGAGATAAATATCTCATTTCTGACCACTGTGACAAATTCAAATTCTACATGTGTTAACATCGTTTCCCGACTCCAGATGGAGAATCTTTCACAAAACTCAACCAGAGTCCGTTCTAAACTTTTGGAATGGAATATGTTGATGCCCTGGAGCTCCACCAAAATTATTCCATGTCATTAGTGAGTCCTCCTAAAACAGTTCTTCAATATAGTGTATTTTTTTATTGTTTGCTACTGAGCTTTTTAGAAATAGTCAATGTTGCACGGTTAGGTTAGAAATCTTTGCATTAATCCTTCCTTGTTTATGAATAGATAAACGTAATCATTTTCTTTTTTGGATGTGAATGTTTATATGACTAGGAAGACTGTTGGCAACATAATACAGGTATCCATTATAATACAGATGGGGCAAAAGATGCTGCCTTTTTTGGAACGGGCCCCAACATGTTATAAAATGAAACCAAACTGAAGGTGTCCATCAGTGTCTCTCTCATGTAAATAGATTCACTTTTAATCGTAAATCTAGTGTTTGGGAATATCAAGATTAATTTTCAAAATAAATATCACTTTGCTAGCCCGGCAAGGACACGGCACCTGTGATAATGCTTTTACTTCCTTTCCAACCGGCTTCTTTACAGTGGCACAGGATAATCTGTTTTGTACTTTGCACCTTCTCTTCCTTTGGTGGTCCTGATGATGCCTGCGTGGCAACACCCACAGTGTTCCTGAGCATTTCAGCCAGTGCACAGGAATATTCTGTTCTGTTAGTATCGGGGGCCCAGGAGATCTGTCTCCTTAATCTGCTACAAACATAAATGTCTTGTTTTTTGTTGTCGGAAAAGAACAGGAACATTAAAGCTCAGTTTAGTGTTGCCTTGTCCAGCTCGCACACGTGCATCTTCATTGGGTTTCAGCTTCTTTGAGTTATCGGAAGATCCCCAGGGGTTTCCTTGCTGACTGGTGGGAGCTGTGCATGTAGTGGGGCTTCTGACAGTTGGTTTACTATCATCCAACACAACCCATGTAACCACATTCACTGGCTGCAGGGCCTGGATGAACTATCTTTCTTTTTCACCTTGAGGGAAAGCCATGCAGCTGTGAAAAGTTACTTGAGTAAACATCTTGCATCTCACTGATGCTTTTGTTAACAGGGGTTAGGGTTAGGGTTATGCGTGGGTAGTTTCAACAACTTTAGTTTTTCTGACAAGAATTGTAGTCCTGAAGAACTTCTAAAGAAAACCCCCAAACGGGCACTGAACTTCAGATAAACTCCCGGAGATTATTCCGCATGAGAACAGAAATGTCCAAAGTTGCTGCGGACATTCAGCCCCTCAGGAAATACTCCAGAATCAGAATGTGGGTTAATTGCCAAGTAGGTTTACTAATACAAGGAACTTGTTTTGGTGTGTTAATGCAATTATAAATATAAAAGAAGGGAAATTAGGAAACAAAATTAAATGTAAAAATATATATGTACGAGGGAAAAGACTGTGAAATAAGTTGTAAATAAACACTAGAGAATGGATTGGGCAAATTCTGTTCCTGACCACGGTAAGTTGATCACATTTCTAACCCAAGACAGATGCAAAACTAAAAGAATACAAAGAGGAGATAGAGTTAACTTACACAAAACAAGGTGATTCAAGAGTTTTGGTGAAAGAGCCCATGCTGATGTCTGGTCACTGGTCAAGAAGGTGGGCTTTGCGGGTGGTTAAAACAATACCTGTTACAGAAACGCAAACAAGAGTAAACCAAGATATCCCGCCCCGGAGTGAAGATGGACCTTCGTCAGAAGGATTTATGACGCAGGGTGGTGAAAGCCAGAAGCACCTGGAAGCCACTCTGCCGAAAACCATCCTCTCAACCGGTGTTACAACCACCAACGGTACATGGAACGTAAGGACCATGTTCGAAGCTGGAAAGACCGCACAAGTTGCCACCGAGATGAAGAAGTACAACCTTGCCATACTCGGACTTAGTGAATCAAGATGGACGGGTTCTGGACAGAAGAGGCTTGTCACAGGAGAGCTGCTGCTGTACTCAGGCCATGAGGAGGACAACGCACACCACACCCAGGGAGTCGCTTTGATGCTGTCCAAGGCTGCTCAGAGAGCACTCATGGGATGGGAGGCACATGGCTCGAGAGCAATAGCAGCTACATTCAAAACAAAGAAGGAAAGAATAAACATGAACATCATTCAGTGCTATGCCCCAACCAACGATAGTGACGAAGAGAGCAAGGACGAATTCTATAGCAGAATACAGACCATCATCCAGAGATACTCAGAAAGAGACATTACCATCTTAATGGGAGACATTAATGCAAAAATAGGAAGTAACAACAGAGGCTATGAGAGGATAATGGGGCAGCATGGTCTAGGCGAGATGAACGAAAATGGAGAGAGATTCGCAGAACTATGTGCAAATAACAACCTTGTCATAGGAGGAAGTGTCTTCCCCCACAGGCGAGTACACAAAGCCACATGGGTATCACCGGACCTCTCCACTGAGAACCAAATAGACCATGTATGTGTCACAAAAAAGTTTAGGAGGTCCCTCTTAGATGTACGAGTCAGAAGAGGAGCTGACGTAGCATCAGACCACCATCTTCTCGTTGCCAAAGTCCAATTAAAGTTGAGGAGAAACTGGACAGGTGAGAAGAACCAGAGAAAGAAATTTAACACAGCACTTTTAAGAGATCCAGCAGCAGCAGAAACATTCAAGATCAAACTAAAGAGCAATTTTCAGGCCCTGCAAGAGCTAGATGAAGGTGAGGAAAGAAACATAGATGGGATGTGGAAGGTAGTAAAGGAAGCCGTAATTACAACCTGCAATGTAGCACTGGGACCACAGAAAGATAACCACAAGGCTTGGATATCAGCAGAGTCAATTAAGAAGGTGAAGGAGAGGAAAGAAAAGAAGGCAGCTCTAAACAGCAGTCGTACAAGAGCAGAGAAAGTAAAGGCACAAACAGAGTACAGGGAAGCAAATAAGAACGTGAAAAAAAGCTTGAAGACCGACAAGAGGAACTACATAGAGGCCCTTGCATTAGAAGCAGAAGAAGCAGCTAGACATGGGAATCTGAAGGACCTGTATGACACCACCAAAAAGCTGGCAGGAAAGACCAGTAAACCTCAAAGACCAGTAAAAAGACAAAGAGGGAAAGCCAATAATGGGGGAGGAAGGACAGAAGAAAAGATGGTTGGAACATTTTGAGGAACTTCTCAACAGACCAGCCCCACAAGACCCACCACACATCCAACAAGCAGACAGGGATCTGCCAATAGACCTCAGCGTACCAAGAAGGGAGGAGATCAGGAAAGCCATTAAAAAACTTAGAAACGGCAAGGCTGCAGGACCAGATAGCATCCCGGCCGAGGCACTGAAGACGGACGCAGAGACCATGGCAGAGATGCTCCACCCTCTCTTCAAGAAGATGTGGGAAGAGGAAAACATCCCATGCGAATGGAAGGAGGGCTGTCTTGTGAAGATGCCAAAGAAAGGGGACCTGAGCAACTGTGGAAATTATAGGGGGATCATGCTACTCTCCATCCCAGGAAAGGTCTTCTACAGGATCTTACTGGACAGGATGAAGGATGTGATTGACCCCCAGCTTAGAGACCAGCAGGCTGGCTTCCGCAAAGACAGATCGTGTACAGACCAGATTGCTACACTGCGCATCATCCTGGAACAGTCACTCGATGGGAATTCACCGCTATTCATCAACTTCATCGACTACGAGAAGGCCTTCGACAGTGTGGACAGGGAGACCCTCTGGAAGCTTCTCAGGCACTACGGAGTACCAGAGAAATTAACTAACATCATCAGAAACACCTATGAGGGAATGACCTGCAGAGTGATCCACGAGGGACAACCTACCGATGCCTTCAGTGTACAAACTGGAGTGAGACAGGGGTGCCTACTATCGCCATTCCTGTTCCTGCTGGCAATGGATTGGGTAATGAAGCAATCCACAGCAGGAAGAAAAAACGGCATACAGTGGACATTGTGGGCGCAGCTCGATGACCTGGACTTTGCAGATGACTTGGCCCTTCTCTCTCATACCCAGCAGCAGATGCAGGAAGAGGCCAGCACCATCGCAACCAACTCTGCTCGCCTCGGTCTCAACATCCACAGAGGGAAGAGCAAAGTCATGAGAGTCAACTCTGCCAACACTGCACCCATCATGCTGGAAGGCGAAGCTCTGGAGGAGATTGAGGAGTTCACCTACCTTGGCAGCATTGTCAACAAGCAGGGTGGAACAGATGCAGATGTGAGAGTCAGGATTGGCAAGGCCAGAGTTGCGTACCTCCAACTAAAAAACATCTGGAGCGCAAAAGACCTGGCCATCACAACAAAGATCAAGATCAGCAATGTGAAGTCAGTCCTACTCTACGGTGCTGAGACATGGAGGACTACGGTGAATACAACAAATAAAATCCAGTCATTCATCAATACCTGTCTGCGGCGAATCCTCCAGATCCACTGGCCTAACACCATCAGCAACAAAGAACTGTGGGAACGTACCAGCCAAAAGCCAGCGGACGAAGAGATCCTCCAACAACGTTGGAGATGGATAGGCCATACTCTCCGTAAACCAGCCACAAACACCACAAGACAGTCCCTCAAGTGGAATCCCCAAGGGAAAAGAAAGAGAGGTCGGCCGCGAAACACCTGGCGTAGAGACCTGGAGGCAGACGCCAAGAAAATGGGCTACACCTGGGGACAGCTTGAGATGTTGGCCCAGGACCGGGATGCATGGAGAACTCTTGTTTGCGGCCTAAGCCCCAGAAGGGGTAGTAGGCGATGACAGCCATTTTTGCTGCATTGTCTGTTACTTTATAAGGGTCTGGTAAGGTTCAGCTCCATCCCTATGTTATGAAGCAGCTTTTTGATATTTGTCCCTGCGTGTCCCTCATGCAAGGCTGTAGTCAGGAGGATTTGAGAAGATAAAGACCAGTCATCTGCAGGGTGATGGTGTAGCTTGTGAGGTCCATGCTTCACCGGTAAGACCGGTACACTTCAGTTCAGAGAGTCGTCTACCTCTGAATTAACCTCATTGTGCTTTTTAGGAACAGCTATTTGAAAGAAAATAGTCCCTGGTGTTATCGAGCATTGCTGCTTCAAGGTGTGAACCATGTTTTAACAAACCAGTAATTACAACCAGGCCATATGGACGAAGGTCTTAACAAACAAAAAGAGCTATTGATTTTGTGATGTAGTTTGCTTTCTGTGAACGGCTGAGCAGTTCATTAAATATCCTATTCAGGGTCTCCTGGTATTTCTATTGCTTATTTTTTCAACTGTACATTTTACCCTAGATGGTGTTGCGCAAGATTGGCACTTGTATTGGTCATTCAAATATATGACACAGTTCTCATACCAATGTAGTCATGTGTTAGTCCACATTTCCTTGAAATTTTGAAAAATCAAATGCATTTGAATACCTAGGTTTCCAGCAAGAGGGGGCGAGACATACGATTCCAACAGATCTCTCACATCTTACATTTTGTATTTTATTGCTTCAAACGAATTTGACATTTCACAAGTAACTCATAGATCACAACAGAACAGCCTTCTGCTGAATAAAGATTAAGCAACTGAATTATAAAAAAAAATTCAAATTATGAAAAAAAAGTGTTACTTCTTCCTGCTGCTGTTGAACCCCCAGCTCCTCCAGTCTACATTCCGAAGTGTCCTTGGGCAAGACACTGAGCCCTTAGTTGCCGCTGGTGAAAAGGGTCTGAATGATAGAATAGAAGACGTTTTGTGTGAATAAAATTCCCCCATACTCACAAATCTATTCATACAGCACATTTAAAAACAACAAAGTTGACCAAAGTGTTGTACATCTGTGAATAGTTGAAAATGAAGCATCAAACATAAACTTGACGTAAAACACTTTTAACAAAAGAGCAATAAAACACAAGATAAAACTACCAACAGTTAAACTCTCATACAAGGTCTGAGAAAGCCAAGAGGAACTAATGGGTTTTAAACGAGATTTGAACACAGGAATGTGGGGGCTAGTCTAATCAGGGGGGGGCAGCTCGTTCCAGGGGCCACAACAGCAAAGGCTCTGTCTCCCCTCTGTTTCAACCTTGCTTTATGGACACAAGAAGTGATTGCAAACAAACACACGCAGATGGAAACATAACCTCCTTGGTGAACGTAATGATGCAAATGATTGTGGAAACAATTTTATAATGATATAGAAAGTCTATTCTGAGCAAATAATTCCCTTAAAAAGGTCTAAATGCTCCGAACTGGGGTCTTTAATGACTTGATTGGAGCTCTGCATCCCTGTTAACACACTATGGACCTAGATTGTTCTATTTCTCATTGAATTTGTGCTAATAGTGTTGTAGTTAAACACATTATACTTATAATACACACACAAATATGTTGAATATCTGAGGACAACAATGACGAGACATGATCTTAAGACTAGGAGGTTGGTCTTTGAACCAAAAAAACGGACACTCAGCGATTTGCATGTGTTACTGGAACAAATAAGGCTGATAAGTACAGTACTTTAGATTCTCTCCTTTTCGTCTTACAGAACGTTTGTTTCCCTGCTCCAGTTCCCAGTCTGTCAATCTCAGCGCCATCTAGTTGTGTCGAAATCGTTTAGCCAGCCAGTCTCTCCCACACTGAGCTTCTCAATTAGACGACCAGTCAGCTGTTAAGCCAGTCACTCAGCCAAAAAGGCTCGCTTCGGATAGTCAGCCAACCACACAGCCAGTCAATTACACACTGAAGCACAGGGCCACCGTGTGTGAGCAGGTGTGTGTGGTCATAGTGATGCTTTAGATGCCCTGTTTAATTCAGCATGCACAATAAACTCCATGCTTGAGCGACTGCAAAGCCTTGCTCGTCAGATGAACACATGTGCACAATTTAAAGGCCGCTCATCATGGGCCGTACACGGTTTTTTTTATGTATGAGGAAAGGGTCCAAGGTTACGTCTCTGATCCAATAAAAATGGGGCAATTCACTCAACTAAATCCCAGCACTCTAAGGCCCAATCCCATTTCACCCCTTGGCCTTACCCGTTAGCCTTAACCCTTTGTTTTGCACATTCACGTGTAAGGATAGGATATCCCAATATCTGTTGAGATGTAGGGGTAGAGCAGAGGGGTATATACCCTCCCATCATACGGAGGGGTACCCAGAAGGCCTTGGGAATCACCAGCAAGCTGGGAGAGGGACTCACAAAGGCAATATTTTCTCCATTAATTAGGATATAACATTTTTATTATGGTCAGTTTTTTCACAACGACCTTAAAGAAGAGAAATTGTGTTGGTGCTAGCGTTTGCATGCTAGCGATTTTTGCAAGATAATCCTGCATTTTTGCATTGATTACCTATGACAGTCAGGTTTTCGCAACGACTTCTGATGTAACGGCTTATTGAAGGGCTGTCCCAATTCGTAGGGGAAGATTTCAACCACTTTGACTTGTGACTCCGTTTCAAGAGCAAGATAACCCTTGAAAAAACAAGCGGTAGGGGTAAGGCTAAGGGGTAAAATGGGATTGGTTAAAGCAAATTAATGGTATATAGAAATTTTGGACTACTTTTACTTTTGAACAGGTGTTGCAAATACTGTTACATATTCAACTAATATAGATTGTTAAACTTGTGAAATAAAATGTTACTGTCTATTTTGCAATGTGGACACTCTTACCTGATAACATGGGCACAGGAAATGAAAAGCAAGAAATTCCGTGACGCATGCTGAATGCACCTCTAATGTGGCGCAGGCATAACAAGAAAACACTTGTGAACTGACCAGCTGATTCTTTTAAACGTCCATGTAGTCTCTTCTCTCATATACACACAGAAACACTGTTGGAAATACAAGTTGCGGCTATAAAGCTATTCATCATGTAGAGAACAACGCATGAATTTAACTCAGGCTAAAATGCATTCACCTGACGTGCCAGGTGTTAATTTGCTGATTTTATTGCTAGAATGAAAAGCAGCAGGGCCCTGAGTCCTGGGGTACAGAATGAAACACCAGTGAGTTCTCATTAGTGCAGGCAAGGTCCAAATTGGTATTTTATTAAAAACGAGTTACGGGCCATTCAGCATCATTCCCCTGTGTTGTAATGGGGATGGTACATTTTGTGTCACTGTAGTTATTATTACACTGGCTGTCTGTGGGAAGCCTGAGATGAATTTAAAACAACAGATGCTGTTTCAGCTGCTTTTCCAATCTGTGAACATCATTGAGGGAACCACAAATACCACTGATAGCACAGTTGAATGAAAACAAAGTGATTGTCCTCCTAGGGTTAAAATTATCCTGGTAAAACTCTTGTTGAGATTAAAATGTCTTTCTAGAGAGACCTGGCTAATGAAAAAAACACTTTTCCAACAATGGAATGAAACCACAGTAAAGAGACTCTGAACTGTTAGACAGGCCTTTCCTGAATAAAGACTGCCATTATAATTACACCCCCAATGAATTTGTCTAAAATGCTAACTTTATGTATTTCAATTACATATAAAATGTTGAGGTAACCTTAATACATAAGTTCAATGTAAAGAGTCACATTTGGATTTCTCTATTATGTTGAGTTTGTTACGGTTTGAGTGAAGGAGATGGACCCAGGATGCAGAGGTTATAACAAAAGGGGATTTAATAAACAAAAGGAGTCTTTAAACAAGACAAAACAAAACAGGAACACTATAACTCTGGCGACAAGGCGCACGGAGAACAAGGCACGAGGTGCAGGAGAAGCTGGTCGAGACAGCAGGACAAACCATATCTCACCACGTGTTGAAACAAGAGTGAGAAACATCTAACAAACCGACAGAGGACAAATGGAAACACAGAGGCTTAAATACAGAGGAGGAAGGCAGGGCAATGACACACAGGTGAAACACATTAGGATCAGGCAGGACAATCAACAGACAGGAAGTGAAGATCGAAACAACACAGAAGGAAAGTGAGACTACAAAATAAAACAGGAAACACCAAGAGACAGAAAACCCTAAACATAAATGACTGAGCGTCACAGAGTTGATGTGATTAAATCAAATAACTCGAATTTGATTTGATTAAATAAAGTTAAACTTATACATTTGACATAATATTGATTTCAAACATATGTATAAGTGCTAAGAGTTAATTAGCCTCTAACCCAACAACAGTTTCAGCTACTGGTGATTAAGAACTATAGATATCAGTGCCACCTGCAAAAAATTCTATAATACCTTTGATAGGTTATTTCAAACATATTTAGTACATATCGAAAATAGTAATGGCCCCATTATAGAACCCTGCGGGACACCCTTGACTATATGGAGAAAGTAAAAAAAGTTCTTACAAGAGTTCGGGCTGAATGAGCAAACTCTAGGAAAAATCAAGACCTGAACAGTATGTTTTGTTGCCCACTGCTTCAGCAATGCCAAATCACTTTAGAAGCTGCAGTTATAAAGGGTTTTTGTGGAGATAAGGTGTTTTGATCATTTTTGAATATAGGACTAGATGGTGAATATACTGTTGTGTCTCTCAAGCAGAAGTGTGTTGTCGAAGTTGATGTTTGAGGAAGGAAACCGCGGACCCAGTACTTACATGTATACAATGTTTGATACGTGGAAGTATTACCGGTCAGGTGGAGCTCTAGAAACTCAGACTTCACAGGCCGGATAGTGAGAATCTGCCTTGCTTCTGCAAGACAAGGACTCTTATAGGGGAGGTGTTTACCCCAAAACTAGAGATAAGATGACTCAATTTGGGCATGCGTTGTACCTAAGATTTTCGTACCTGTTGAAGAACATCCCTTCTTTTACCATTCCATAAGCCGGTCAAAGAACGTTCAGAGAAGGGAGGAAACTAACAGAACACATCTGAAATAGTATTTAAAAGTCTGAGCATAAGGCGTCATAGATGTCAATGTCATTATGTTTTATAGCCATGCTCAAAAGAGCTGAATATACGACAATACCTTGTACATTTGGAAGTTGTTTACACAATTTAAGTTACCAACTACCACTATGTGAGTTGTTAGCGCCCACCAGCAGATGTTCGGGACATAACTTCAGTTGTACGCATTAGCATCATCAAGTGTTTTGGCCTTGTAATCAATGATACAGGCCGAATTTAGGAGTACTCTGAGGTTAACTTCCTCTGGTGTCACGGCCCGTAATCGGGCCGTGAAAGCCCGCCATGTGTGTTTTTTTATCGATCAGCGTCAAACATTTTTATTTAAAGAACTGTTTCGTACAGCTAGATGATAATACAACATATCGTTAGAAAGCTAAGATTCTTCTGATTCCACTGATGTAAACCATTTCAAGATACGATCCCCACAGCCGGTACAATCAACGTCTAAGTTCAGCGTTAGTCTGACAAGAAATTTGAAAAAAGTTGTCGCCACTTACCGGAGAATCATCATATTAATCCACAGATCGATAAAACTCCAACAAAAACGGTATTGGTACATCGCCAAAGGTCCAGACGATCCAATCCACTAATATAATCACTCCATAACACACTATTTCATCAAAGAATAGCCACAGTCTGCTGTTTACACGGAGCTGCTCTCTGCTCCGCAGCGCGCCTCTGTGTTGTACTCTCAATCTAACTATGTGTGCATATAAACAAAGCCCTCCAAACGGTAGCTAGCAGCTCCTATTGGGTTAAGTGAGCTGTCAATCTAAACTTGACCCTATAGGAGCAGGACTGGGCGGGCATGGGCTGTCCACAGCGTACAAGAGCCAACGATGCCCCTCGTTGACGCACAGAGCCTGCCCCTCTTCTGACGTGTATAGACTGAGCCAATTGCTACAGATTGTTATGATGACTGGCGTATCGTTTAGCCAATGAAATTTCCATCATGGAAATGTGACGGTACACGGGAAAATAATACAGAGGCTCCATGCAAATGACTGCGCAACAGCTTCCAGCTGGTGCCAGAGCGCCGTGCGTCGGTGTTTCGTCCCCGCCGTGACTGCTACATGTTGCTAAAATATATGAAAGATGTTTATTTGTATACATTTTAAACCATATGACTGGTTTTGTCTCCTTTATATAAAAGTATGATTTTAAGTGTAAAATTAGCCTTTTCAGCCTGGTTGGTTACCATGGTTACAAAGGGTCCATTGGAGTCTCCAAATGGCCTTTGTGGAAAACGCCTAGACATGGCCTTAGGAAAAAATCTGTCAAATATTCATTTTCTGTGGTATTGTTATCAAATTTGAACTTGGGCTAGTCAAGGCTCCATTCTAGGGTCCCATTGTGTTTTCCAGCTCATAAGTCCCAGCTAGAGTCATCAGCAGGCATCTGTTTATTAAAAATATTCAGGCGGAAATAAAAAACTTCTACTCCACTGTGTGCCAACTTCAATTACTCAATGCCAGTAGTACTTAGAGTGATTCTGACTGTTCAGGGGGAAAGTTCAGAATGTTACCTTTCAAAAGAGACCAAGACCATGCATGTACTCCAAAAGGTTCAAGAACAGCTTTCAATTTAATTTGGGTGTCCCCAAACAGGCGTTTTAGGCAAATTTCACAAATTTCACCCGTTTCTTAAGAGGTTAAAAGTAAATCTGACCTTTAGCCTCAACGTATACCAAGTGTTTCAAAAGAATTGTTAGGTTGTTCAAAAAAAGTTTTCTTAATTCAATGCAACACTCAGTTGACCCTTTGCTATCGGTCTCTGAGGGAGATTAAGGGTTAAGGTTGGGGTATTTTCCTTTTTAGTCAGATTCCAAGCAAACATTATATCCTGAGGTCATGATTATTTCTTCTTTCAATTGACATCGTAACCTTTTCTTCGTAGTCCCTGCCACTCTCCCCTCTGTGGCATCCACTCAAGCAGAAACAGCATGAAGATAACAGAAAAATGAATGTTGCCCTTTATTTCAGATATCTGAACTGAGGAGGTGACCTGTGCTGCGACAGGTGTTTGAGACAGTGAGAGGTGTGGTACAAAGTGGAAAAAGGCCACTTTAAAATGCGTTTGCAACAGCAATCTGTGACCTACAGGCTGACATTCAACCAGACTGTACACAAGTGCGGCTCACAGAAAAGAGCAATGTGAAACAGAAAGGTGGGCCAGTAATTGTTTGACCTTTATGTTGGCAGTCAGGTGGAAACAGTGGACAAAGACAAGTTTACCCTGACTGGGGAAAAGTTAAGCTTGACACTTTATGGTTGTGTAGTGGACGAAACCCAAAATCCCTTGTGTGTAGCTCTGATTTTGCCTGGCTCAAAATGTCAGATCTGTTTTTAGAAGCTTAACTGCTTTCCTTTTATTTCATATATAGTTCATATGCCCATTTCCAGAACCAAGCAGAGTTGAGTTTCTCCACCTTTTTAAGACTGGTATGAATATTAAATGTGTTTATTCAAACGAGAAGGGCCAGGGAATAACAATAATAAAAATAGGAAATTGTATTATTGTTAACCCTAACCCAACCCTCAAAAGATAGTCTGTAAGGAAAATGAGCTGATATGAATGGATGGATGGATATTTTATGAATACAAAAAAATCTATCCCACCCAAATGTGACAACCAGAGAATGTGCTCCAAATTGATATTGGTGTGTTGGTGTAAGTCGTCAAACAAGCTCTTATACCTTATAGTAGGCTGTTGACACTAGGTTTGGCACCTATGTCTTCCAACCCATTTGCCATAGATTTAATTTAAACTGAATCCAATTGAATCATCCCAGTAATCATGTCACACAGCCAGCGTGAATCATATCAGGACCCTGCAAATGATGCAGCTCTTGTGCTCCTGTGTCCAAATGTCCTTCATGAATATCATCTGTGCAGCAGGAGCTGAGAGAGCCTGGGCACTATGCTTGATGATTACTGTTGTCCAATACTGTCCAGTATCTGGATGTGGGCTGGTTACAAATTAAATCGAATGGGTTCAGACTGTTGAACCTGAGTTAATTTCTCAGCTCTATTAACCATGTTTATCACCATCATCATCAACACTGTTAGAGCCTGTTACTGTCAGAGTCCATCACTGTCACCATCACCAGAGACTAAATTCCTCTGTGTTAGCAAGGCAGCTTAGCAGTCCACTGACAACCTGGAGGAGTGTGTGGGAGTGATCGGTGCTGATATTGATTTGAGGTCATGCAGTGCTCAGGGTCACTCAGTTCATTTAGATGGAAATGTAGGCATGACAATCAGGAATGGAAGACACTGCAGCTATAAAAGTGTTTGGCTGGCTACTCGATATAGAAGATATACCTTGGTTTTATGTGACTGTCAAACAACACTGCTGAAATGTGTTAACAGTCAGAGCTTGTCGGAAAAAAGAAATTAAACAGGCGACACAGACAAAGACGACAAACACTAAATAGTTCCCTTGACTCCAACAGAATTCACTTTTCTGGAGCTTGTGTTTCGATTCTAAAAGGAGTTTCCATTGTGCCCAAAGGAATGATGTGTTCCAAACCTTGTGGTGTCATTTAAAAAATAATGAAAATAAGCTCAACCTGATTTAGTTTAAAAGAAAGTTTTCAAATATGGAACTTTTTCCTTTGTCCTGTTCTGTATACGGCAACATAGAGCATTAGATCAGGACTGTGTCCAACAAACAGGATATTTGACTGCAGTAAGTGCTTTGGGGTTTGACTTGAGGAGGACGGAGGTGAACATCAAACAGGGTGTGTCTGTATATACATATTCAGCGTGTTCCCCTTCTCTCACTGTCTTTCATCTGTGAAGCCGGTGCCCTCTCTCTGTTTTTCCCTTCACACCTCCTCCCCCTGCTAGTAAGAATGTAATCAAATTGTTAGCAGTGCTATTAGTGATGCTCAGTACACCAGTCGCAGGCAGCCACACATTAGGTATCAAACAAGGGAAAACATGAAAGAGAGGAGAGAATGAAAACCCTCAAATCGAATTCTACATTGGCACTCCATAATCATCTATAATATTAAGAAAAGGGGTGCTATAACATCTGAGGGTGGTAAGATAGTGGTCTGTGTGTCACCTCACAGCAAGAATGTTCCCGGTTCGAATTCCAGTTTGGACAGGGGAGTTCTTACTGATATCTCCGTGTCTGTGTGGGTTTTCTGTGGGTCTGTAGCTTCCTCCCGGACTAGAGACATGCAGATCGAGTTAGGTTAACTACATATTCTTAATTGACCGAAGACATGACTAGGTGAGCACACAAGCACAACACAGCAGTAGATTCTCTGCACAGACGCTTTCACAACAGCAACAAATCCTCTGCATTATTCAGGAGAGAGGTGAAGCAGCCGGGTGTAGCAGACAGAGGCGCATTAACTCCTCTGAGTAGATCACGTGATTTTGTTTACAGTGGCCCGACACCGTCGTCAGCTCCATAAACACTCTAGACATTTTTTTTGGTGCATTTTTGCGTCTGTCTCTGATAGAAGTGAATCCAGCCGGGGATCATCTGCTGTGTTTAGACGTCCACCTCTCCTGGATTTCTACTGACTTTATATCAGGAGGTCAGGTGGATGAAGTCCGCAGTACAAGCTGTGACGCGTCCAGTGCATGGCTAGAAGTAGTTTATGTTGGTCCTGAGTTGTACTCACAGTGCATAATGCCTAAGCTCAGATAACCCTTGAAAAACTCAACAAATCTGCTGAAGAACAACAGAAGACAGTACTCGACTGTTTTATAGATTTTTTTGCACAGACTGTCAGACACAATGGAGCCTCATTGGCAAGAGAAAAGGATATGACTATTTAGCGGTCAATACGTGAAACCACTTGAGCCCTGTTGTGTATACAGAAACATGCTGAATTTTCATGAACTAGTGAAGTGAAGCCGCTATCTCAACATCCAATTTAACAGCAAGTGGCCCAGAAATGTGTGACAGATTTCTGTGACAGCTTCATCTGTTTTATCTGCTGCTGTCTTGCAAACGCTGAAGTGGAATTATGAGTATTCCTATATCATTTTCTCTGCTCTTTTTCTTCATTACTAAGCTGCTCCCTTTCACCACTGCTAGCAGCTACTTGTATTGATCAGGGTATCCAAGATGGCCACAAAAAAAGTGAATTTAAGGTGAGACCTCCCTGAAACATTAGGCTTTTTGTTGACTGTTGTTAGTATTCTGCCAACATTCTATAGCTGAACAGACTTCATTGGAACCACATAGCATGATAATAGCTCTGTATTCTACTATTAATCATCTGTTTTCTCAGTAAGTGTGAGCAGATTTGTGGGGTTTTCAATAACAACACCATATTACATGCATGTAATCACCATGTGTTATCACAATACCTCGGGGTCAATACATAATGAGTTTATCATGACAGCCTAAAAGGAAAGCGGATTAGTGTAATTTACAAGTTAATAACAGATAAACGGAGGTTGTGAAAAGAGACTTGATATGATTGCAAGGAGACCATGGGCTGGAGACCCGTGGGGAGGTGCAGACGGGTTACTCAGACACTATTGTTCTCTTACTCTATGCGCACACGCACACAGCCACACACACACGCACCCTCTCTCTCACAGTCATAGCAATTTAAGCTACCAACTGTAATCAGTCCATGTCTGAAGTGACTGCACCACTCATCTGATTTTCATCAGAAGTTTCTCAACTGAAATCACTGCATTTCTTTATTGAACTTTTAGTTTTTATATTGGTACGCTTCTGCTGCTGAGAGCCAGTGGCTGAAGTTACTAGGTTTTCCAGTTGTCCTTATGTCTGTCCGGATGCAAATACATTGGTGTGTTGGTCTTTCCGTCCCTCCCATTCTTGTGAACATTACATTACAAAAACGACGAAAGGGAGTTTCTTCAAAATTTTCTGCAAGCATTCAATTGGACTCAAGAACGAACTGATTAGAAGGTAGTGGGTCAGAGATCGATCGGGCTCACTGTGGCCTTACAAAATACATTGTTGGTCTTGTCAACGCAACATCTCAGGAACACCTTAAGGGAATTCGTTAGATGTTGTGCTAATGTTCACCTGGAGTCAAAGATTAACTGATGAGAATTAGAAGTTCAAAAGTCAAGGTCACTATGACGTCACAAATCCCTTTTTTGGCTTGTGAATGCATTATCTGATGCAAATGTTCACTTTGACTCACAGATTAATAATACAAAATAATAACTTGAATTCATGTAGCGCCTTTTAAGACCCAAGGACGCTTTATATGTGTCAGTGGGGACTAAAGAAAATAAAATAATCCACACAAAACAGGACAGAAATAAACAGCACTAAAGGCAGGGCCTTAGTGAACAGGTGGTGTTTGAGGAGTTTTTTGAGGCTGTCCAGAGATACAGCATTTCGGATTTCAGTGGATTAACTGATAGATTTCATTGGTCAAAGGTCAGTGTTACCTCATTATATTTTCAGAGGAACCACAGGGTGTTAATTCTTGCTTTCTTCTTTTCCAATATGGGGGATTTTTTCACGTCACTCTTCTTTCTGTCTTTCTATCTGAAATCAGTCAAAACAGTTACTATACATTCTCTGCTAACACTGTCCTTTCAGACTGCTGCAGTTGTTTTAAAATAGGACCATGTATAACAACAAAACATGGTGGAAGGGTGAAGTGTGGTGTCAGATCGAAGGGCAGATCAAGGATTTCTTTTATTCACTTAAACATTATGAGATAGGGCGTTTTTTTTATTTCTCATAGAATGTCATGATTGGGTACTGGTATTAACTGATATTGTTATTGGGTTCAAATTTGGTGCAGATCCAAATAAATATCTGGATCTAGATCTGGAATTTAAATGGTTAAGCGGTTTCTGAAAGGGACTCATAGCGGATGTACACACTCCACTGACCATTCTGGTTCAGGCAGTGTGAATTCAGCCCTTATATAATCTGTGACCACTAATTAAGTGAACAAGCAATTCAAGGCTATGCACCCTACTATTCCTCGTACAGTCTGACCATGCATGGATGATAACTTTAGCCTTTGAGCACTTTCAGATAATTCCGACACTTGGTCCAAAACATGTCGATATTGTATTGACCGATAACCAATTTTAACCTTTAACATCTCTTCCCCAGTGGTATCAATTGCATCTTTAATGAGGCTGATAATTTCCCCAGTGATGAAGCTGCAATCGATACTGTAGACAGCGTGTCAACATGCTCCTTCATGGGAAGTCGTCAAGTCCTGGTTACTTCCTGGAAGATCTTCAGGATCTTTTTTATTCATTTACCAAACTTCACACTGAGATAGGGATGTTCCCAAGAGCCGAAGCTTTAAAAAAAGGAGTAGAATGTGTCAGATGTAGCCATTCCCTGGTTTACAGGCGGCATCAAGAACAAGGTTGCAGTACATCAGTGTCAAGAAACTGATATTTGATATCTGCAGATACACACTTCAGGTACATTCCTCTTCAGTTTTTATGGATGTGACTGTGTTATGCAGAGCCTGCTCACAACCTTGACGATCAGCAACCGAGACAATACAGCTACGGTTGCTATGGACACGGTAACTGCATTATTATTCATGTCCTGCTCTGAGAGCTTGTTGGTGAGAGATGAGTATGATTTCTGTATTTTGCCTCTGATAATCTTGTGGATGTCTACTGTGTCTTACTCACACAAATACTCCATAAACCCACACAGCAGTAGGATCCTTCGGGAGTGAAGAAGGTTCATAATCACGGGCAGCATCACCTCTTACCTAACCTGGTTGGAAAAGCTCATGAGGTCAAAGGACAAATCTATCATTAAGGTTTCACAGACTGCAGTTCATGAGAGCAAGGTCAAAGCAGCAGAAACTGAGGACAACAAAGCTACAGACCAAGAGATGGCAAAGATGAGTCTCCAGCGTCTGGGACATGAGCCAACTTATCAAAATATAACTCAACTTTCTAGAGGGGACCTTTAAAAAAGAATGTGAAAGAGCAACAGGGTTCACTGTCAACAAGTGGTTGTTTGGATGACGTGTATAACACACAACAAATGCAAAAATGAGAAAAAAAAAGAATACAAATATCTAAGGCTTAACAGAAATATGAAGGAACTGGATAAAAACTGCATCTGCAAGGTTTATATCCCTTCTAAACTCGTCCTAAATTAAAAACACAAGTATTATGTTGTTTAAAGGTGAATGAGCATTTGTTTTCTTTGCATTATTCATTGTTATTTTGACTACAATATTTTAACTTTAAACATTTTATTATACATTTTTTGGCCAGCAGTCTATACAATTAAAATAAATGAATATTTTATTCAAAAACAATAAAAACCTGTAAAACGCAAACCCTAACAAACTGTTGCAGTGCTTTCTTAATTTTTTCCAGAGCTGTTTTCTTATCTTTCTGATGTCCAAAATAAATCTCTCCACCTGAGTTCTCGGAGGACTTTTCTAGGATTCATGACTGCTTTTGGAATCTGTGTATTTTTTGGAGAAGTACTTGACTAGTAGTCAATGTGAATGTATGCCTCGCAAGTGTCTGCGTGTGTGTGTGTGTGTGTTTAAATCTTCCAGCAGCCAGAGAGTGGGTTATCTCAAAACCCAGACTTCCCCTGTTACCGGCTGTCGGGCATAGTGATGTTTTTCCCCACTTAAAGTTTTTGTGAATTGGTCGAGCACACACACACACACACACACACACAAACACACCTCTCTTTAGTTGTGAGGACACTCATTGATTCTAAAGGCTGAAATATGCTACTCCAACTCCGTTACGGATAGACGGAGGGGCAGATACGATTGACTCTTTTTTATTTATGGTTCTCCGAAGGCTGTGAGTGCTGAAAACAAGTCACCAAAAGAACAGTAGGTGGCGCACGTTTTTTTTGGTCGAGGACGAGTTTAGAGAAGCCTACCTCATGACATCTTTGTATTTAGAAGTCGTTGATTGTTTATGTACCTCCTCCCGGCTTTCCTCACACACAGTGAACGATGGCAACTAACAGACAAAGGCTGTTGATGGAGGTGGAGCTGCTCGACATGTGGAGGTGATATAGGGAATCAAACAGGAAGTGTGAGGTCCGGAAATGTGAGATTCCGGAAATGATGTTGTTCCGAAATGCCGTCGTTAGTGGACCAATCACAGCCAAGGGGTATCCGTAGGCTCTCTGGCATTCCGACGTATAGTTAGAAAAGTCAGAGGTGTACGTGGAGCTCTCCGAGGTGCTCAGAGAGGGCGTTCAACGTCTGAGAAGGCGTTCCCATGTGTCCGTCTCCGTCAAAACAGAGTAGCATATATCGGCCTTCACCCTCACCCTAAAACCAGGTCTTAGCTCTCAAACAACCCATTGAGTGTGTGAGGACCAGCCAAAATGTCTTCACAATGATAGTGACTCAATATTGACCCTCATAACTATAGATACGAACACACTCACACACAGATAACCATGTCTTTTCTCAGGCATTCCAGCAGAGCAACCTCAAATTCACCCCCTGTACAGCCCATGTAAACCTTTTGGAGAGGGCCCTATCATTCATACCACACTGTTGAGGTAAAAATATGATCTTTGCCTAACAAACTTCATGTCCCATAATGCACCACCAGTAGGCCAGTGCAGGCTGCTCATTATGAATTGTGTTGGAACATTTGAGAGTGGAAGGGAACTCTCAGTAAAACGTCTCTGCAGAGAGAGAGAGAGAGGTATGAGAGAGGACTCAGCTCATGGTACAACCAAAGAAGCCACTGGTACTGTAGCCAGACTTTTATTTTGATGATAATTTAATATTGGAAGTGCTACTATCTTCATTAATGTTAGGATGTCTTGTTTGACAAATGGTAAAATAATAATCAAGCAGCATACAGGTAGCATGCATATAAGTTTGGCTTATTTTTTAAATGACCTTAGTTGTTTGTTCAATTTATATAGATGTTTGAATACTGTAAAAAACATTCACTTTATTTGTTTGATTGAAATTGTATGAAATATTTGCATATTTGTATAACTTATTCTTTTTGTGTCTCGAAGGTTTTCAACCTTATGAACCAACCAGCAAACAACTAAAGAAAAATAAAGATTGGAGTGTCTTGGAAAGAGTTGTCCCGTGCGTCCTTTGGGTTTCATGTACCA
Organism: Pseudopleuronectes americanus; assembly: GCA_038501795.1. Classification (NCBI taxonomy): domain Eukaryota; kingdom Metazoa; phylum Chordata; class Actinopteri; order Pleuronectiformes; family Pleuronectidae; genus Pseudopleuronectes; species Pseudopleuronectes americanus. The sequence continues at coordinate 3,535,466 of CM076726.1, forward strand.
GGCCATTGCAGGTTGGGCAAGAGTTGAAGAAAAAACCTAGGAACAAACCGTAAAGGAAATACAGGATCAGGCCCCAAGTGGTCATAGGCCCCCAGGGACTTTGAACCAATGTCAGTCAGGAGTTTGCTTGAATTTGAAAGTGCTACTCAGACTAATAATTAGAATTATGTAGCACAGGCATGAGCAGGTTATCTGCTGCTTACAACAGATGCATAAAACATAAAAAAAATCCATATATTGAAAAAAACTAAGTCACCTAAGACTGTTATAGCATAAATATGTGAACTTTAAAACCAGAAATAGAAGTGTGGTTCAGCACCTCAGACCGGCTGCTGATGAAAGAATCACTGTTGGCGTGTTATTTCTCGAGAATGTTATGTCTGTGGAGCATTAGTTCATGTTTCTTTTTCTGTTTATATGCATTTTAAAAACACATCAGATACGGACAGGTTTATATTTGTGTTTATTCTGATATAGTCATAGATATTCTTTGTGTGAAATTAACCCACATAATGAAGCAAACTTCAAACTCGCCATGAGAAATGAAGGATATCTAAATATCCAAGAAAACATGATGTTATTACTTATTAAGAAGTATTTCTTCAACTTTTTTCATTTATATGTATAAAGTATATCATGGCTAATTCATACAGATACCTGTCTGGCTGCATCAGACGCTGAGAGGATGACACTGTTATTATCTGATAAATAATGCATTCCTTCTGTAGCTACTTTTAGTCCTGGAACATGGCACCAGCTGTGGCTGCTCTAAATAAATTCTCAATTCAAACAAACAGTAAAGAAGAAACACGCACCTATACACTGTGAAGACAGACGGTACATATCAAAAGTTGTCCTGTTTGTGAGATTGAATGAATCGTGTTTTATTATCTCTGTCGTTCTCTCTGGGACTGTCCTCTGGAGGTAAAGAGGACGAGATTAAACAGTTTTCTACGCCGCACAGGAAAGGATCCAAAGACTTCAGTGGAAATCCCTGTGACATCCAAAACATTGCATAAAGTGAATGTGTGCGGCTTTGGACCTCTTCTTTGAAACTGATATTTTTATTGCAATAATTTCAATAATCTAGGTCAGGTCTTTTGGCTGCAACACAGATAAGTCTTTGCCAGTGTTAGGACACACTTTAATTACTTATTTTTGTTCTGTTCTGTTTAGCTGGGATAAAAAATTATGAGATGCCTGTGAGTGAAAGTTCAAGTGCTCATTGACAGCTTGGATCACTTTCACACATGTTTCCAGCTTTTATTTATAGCAGTTGCACATAAATAAAAGCAACTTTGTCCGATTGCAATATGCATTACATTACATATTGCAATCGGACACTGTTTACTGTTTTGCATTTCACTTTTTATATCTTTTATATATTTGTATTCAGAAATGTTTGTCAAAATAAATGTTACTTTGTATAAATATTGGAAAAAAGTGAGTAAATAAGAAGTAAACAGTGAGTAAATAAATACTGGTTTTCAATTTTTTATTGCTTTTCCTGTTTATGTTGTATTTATTGCGTTTTTATGTTATTCCGTTTTTATGTTTCTATGTTCATTGTATGCATCAATTACCAGAGCAAATTCCTTGTAGGTGTAAACCTACTTGGCAATAAAATACTTCTGATTCTGATTCTAAATAAAACAACACTTGACACTGAGGTGTCCTGCTTCCTTATACGGTATAACCTTACACCTTACCCTGCATCTTTATGCATTAAATTACATTGCATTTCATTAAGCTGACACCTTTATCCAAAGCACTTACAATAACTACATTCAACCATGAGGGTCCAAACCTAGAACAATAAGAATGAATAAAGTACAATGTTCTTCAAGGAAGCGAAACTACAAGATGCTATAGGTAAGTGCTACTAAAAGCACTACTTTTGTGTTATCATTATTTTGATTAGACTATGCACCTCCTGAAACCAGTGCAGACAATGCTGATGATCAGATAAAGTCACATAGAGCAATGATCATTTTCAAACGTTGACTGTGTTTACATGTGCAGTAGTATCCCGGTTATTATCAGGGCTTTGGACTTTCCCATCTTTGTATCATAGTGTATGAGGGACAAACAATTAGAAAATAAACAAGAAAACCAGAGGATGCGTTTTAAATGAAAGAAGTATTTATTAAACAACCATTGGGTTAACACAAAACGCCCTACCCAAAACGGGAGGGCAAAAGAAACATAAGAACATTTAACAAGAACCAATGTCCATGACTTCAGAAGAAACTTCGTTAACAACTCCACACTGGAACACCAACACTGCACACAACACATCCATAGGCGACTTCTCCAAACTGCTGTTTGACCCACTGGCGACAGCTGACGCTCTGCTCTGGGTTTTATTGGCCACACCCTGATGCCAGAGTGGCCTCAGCTCTGCCGGTGGAGGTGCTTCCAGAGCACCCACCTGGAGGAGGTGAGAGAGAGAGAAAAGCAATGCAGGGCACGTAACAGTATGTGAACGTCATATCCAGATTTCATTGTCCTGAATAAACCCTTGTCTCGGTTTGAGAAACTCAATTTTACTAGCTGGTGCATGTAAACATCCAGTTTCTGAACACATCTTCACGGGGGGAGGGACTTCATCCGTTCTCATAAATGGTTCAATTGTGACACACAGCCGGTAGAAGGATACTCTACTCATACGGAAATATTGTCTATTTTCAGTGTCACTGAACTCCATCATGACAAGCTGATCCCACCAGTCACTGCTGCGTACCTTCATCCAGCGCCCCCTGGTTATGCACGGCCAAAGTGGAGGACGTGGTAAATATTTGCTGTCGCTCTCGTCTCCCACTGCTGCCAGTAAGGTTGAAAATCCAAATCCACAGTGCAATGTTGGCTTTTATTAGAGTGGCCTCATTTTCAATAGCCACCAAACAGGAATCAAATTTGCTGGTAGGTGGTGTAACCATGGTAACTTTAAACGTCACAGGCGCTTGCGTAAACGGCACACAGTTGTATATAACTGGGATACTTGTACATGTTATGTATATAGGGATGTGAATTACATGATTATTCAATGTTCTATGCAAACCCCTTCTCCCCAACATGATGAAAACCAGGATAAGCCTAAAAACCAGGTTATTAGTGCACATGTGAACACAGTTATATTATCTTCTTAAACATGAAAGCTTTTACATTCAAGGTCTGAGGAGATTTGACTCTGGATATTGAATGAAATGATGATGATGAAACTTAGATATCAATTAATCCCCTCAAGGGTTGTCCATCAGACTTCATGAGGTTAAACCAATTAATTAACTTTTAAATAAAGACCAAAAAGACCTATTTTTGCCCACTTGTTTTCTTACAAAAGTCTATTTTAATTGAATAGACTGTTGACTAGTAGTGCAACTAATCCCCGTGTAACACTCACAGTGACAGAAAAACCACAGAGACCGTTAACTGCATTCAAGTCTAACTGGAGAAACCTAATTTTGTTTTGTGTTATCAGGATTATTATGCTGTTGCTGCCACATGTTTGCTTTATCACGGCTGTAACTGCTTAACAGCCCAGGAGGAGACAGAATGCATATAGTATGCTGTTGTACGGGGTCCTCATATCGATTTTAATAAACTAGAATGTTGTATCTCTGGGACCAATCGGGATTTCTGGCAATTAGAAGTTTGAAATTGTTCATCCTCCCAAATGTATATACCCTTATTTCTTGATCAGTATCTGTGTCAGTAGACCATAAGGCAATCTTGTCAAGTGTGTTACTTAACAAGGTTGCATTATTTCCTGAAGATAACATCTATGTCATGCCTGTTGCCGACATAAGGGTGAAGGCTGTGAGCTCAGTCTCTGGGCTGGAGTGAATGTAATCAGAAGGAGTTTATTATCACATTGATTGTTTTGAGCACTCAGTGGTGAAGTGGATCCATAGGAAGAGGTAGAGACACAATTATGTTTAAGATGTGGGTAATGCACATTTCCTTTCTCTCCTGAAAATCTATAGATGTACCACTCATCCATTGAGGGTCACAGTGGAAGATGTGGGTAAAGATTACAATCTTAACCGTTAAAGAGATAATAGATGGACCACTTTTCCCATTAACCTATTCAATGATTATTATTGTTCACAGTCGCATTCAATTAAAATCTCTTGCGTACAACACAGGTGCACACACGAATACACACACCACTCAGACTGCACTGTTTGTGTGTTAAGTGCCTCTCTGATACTAAAACAGAGTGAGGGAGATCAGAGTCAGAACAGATCAGTTTCTGCTTCATTTTCATTTTCTGTGTTTGTTAATGAAACCTTTGGCCCAAACTACAAAGTTCTTTGTGTGTGTGTGTGTGTGTGTGAGACAGATCCAACATCTAGTATTATCATTAGTCTCTGCAATGCACCTCCACTGCTGAGAGAGAGAAGAGAGAGACAAATATAATAAGTATTTAATTCTTAATTTACATATTTTTCATCATTTGCATTCTTTGCGATGACGTCACAGACTTGTCCCATCAGACATAAACACCTATTGTTCCACCTACATTGGACTCAAGTCAAACAGAAAAGAGAGTTTAGGAATAAAAGCCAGGATAGTTCAGTCGGGGGCTCAAAACAAACCCCAGTCTCAGAAACTGCAAGAGCCATTAACCCGCAACGCAACATATGGCAGCTCAATCACTTATTATACAAGCTATAATGTTTGAGAATAAGTAAAATAAATATCCAGCTTTGTATACAGGAAGGGGATTCATATGCCGTCAAGCTGTTGGACTATAACAATGTGCAACAGTTGTTTTCTATTATTATTTCTTTTTATACAAGACAACAAGAAGAAATCCAATATACATCACATTCCTTCCAATTCAGACATGTTGCTCTTTGTTATTCTCTCATGAGCTCCTGCACCCTGGTGAGAGGAGTAGGCCCTAAATAAATGCCAATAGTTAAGCTTTGCTCAGAGCTCTGCACAACTACACACCACGGGAGGGAGGACATCACTATTGTTTTTCTTTTTTCTTCAGAACCCAGTTTCTGAATGTCCTCTATAAAAGACCGGATTCAAAAAATGTTTTATATCTAAACATCCTTCTTTGCATTAAAATAAAAGAGTCAGAGCTTAAATGCAGATGGACTTAAACGAGAGCGTTTTCAGTTCGAAAGAAAATGATCCCTGACAGCTTGAGAGAATTAGTGGCGTGTGTGTGTGTGTGTGTGTGTTGATGTTCTCCACAGTGTTGACAGTCAACAGAGGGTTTCCTAAATCAGTCTAACGAGATTTTCTCTCATTGGATGCTCCCCCCTGTCTGATTGGAGATGGGGATAATTGTCGCAGCCACAGAGGAGAGGCGACGAGAATACAAATTGCTGCCGGCAGAGAGAAGGGAGCGGGGAGTGATTGCTATCGCTAAAAGAGAGAAAATTACCATCTTAAGCAGAACTGATTGGGGCCTTGCTGAACGGTAGGTTTCACTTCAATAATAAAATCACATCAGCACTTAGACTTTTGTGCCACTGAAATCACATCATCAGAGTCTATGCAGTCTATTTATGGAAACTCGCCACAAACAAACCCAGGGAAATGAGTCTGTCTTAAAGGCGTTGTAATTGTACAGTTTAACTTTTCCTTCGACTGTGAAGGCTCAAGAAGCTTTTCTCAGAAAACACTGCCTCTGAGGCAGCTGGATGTGCACTTTGCCTGTGATTCCCAGTTGTCGGAGTGAGTTCCTCTGAGATATTCATTCACATTCACACATGCACTGCAAGGGTGCTTTACTAGTACTTCCAGCAGAATGTTGAAATCAGTCAACTGCAGTCCCTGCTCTCCAGGGTACCTCTTCTTTTGTGTTTTTCCAGGAAACGGGTTTTCTGTGCAACAATGAAAAACGACTTATGAGTTTTACTAATCAATTTTCACTGGACTCTTTCTTAGTTACTTTCAAAAATGATTATGCTGTATTGTTTGAGAAAGTATATCTCAGTTACATCTAGTGGTGAACAACATGACATTAATTCATATAATTTATACACAAGGAAGTAAAATTAAATGTTGTTTATAAAGCTGACATGTGTGTTCAAATTCTACTTATAAACTTGTTAAGGAACAGAAAACATGTTCACAGCACCTTCCCTTTAAAATTCCCGAAAACCATCGGATCACGTGAGCATCTTATAAAATTCAAATAATCCGTATCAGTTCTAAAATTGATTGGGTTCCTTCCCGACCTCTACCACTCCTTGCACCAAGTCGTATAGCAAGCAAACAAGTTAGAAGGGGGCTCTGAGTGTCGTATCTCTCAACTTGGTGTTTTGCACTATAGCTGTGTGCAAGCCTATTTGCGGAGTGCATTCTAAGATTATCATTCATAAAGTTATATACCATGGACACAGACAGTTTGACTTCAAGTAACACCAAGTACACTTCTCTCTCACGCAAGAGCTTCTCTTTTACTCTTTATTCTGTGTAACTTTCACTCTGAATCTGTTGCTCGAGAGCAATGTACTGGTGCGTGCATAAATTGAGAATCTGTTAAATTCGATATGATCATTTATTCTGATCCACACAAAAAATGTGTGGGTTCTTTCCTGACCTATACTGCATCTTTCCAACAAGTTTTGTGCTAATCTGTAGTTTTTGCATATTCCTGCTAACAGACAAACAAAACATAAAGTCCTTGATTAAGATAATTACAACTCAGATTTCTATGGTGGGACAATCTTTAACAAGTAGACCAATTACAATAGAGAAATTAATTAGATGAGTGAGCATAGAAAGCTTTGTTATGCGTCTGGTTTTGGCCACAACAGTGACATATCTGGAGCTGTACAAATGTGACTCGTTTGGTCACTTTGGTCGATACTGATATGGATTGATTGCTGGAAAGTTTGTCCAGACATTTAATGTCCCCGGAAATTGTTTCCAACTGACACTGGTGATCCTGTGACCTTGCAACGTGGCCCCATCAGTAACGTTCAAAGGTCAAAGTTTTTAATTATCCACTGAAATATCCCAACATCTACTAGATGGGCTGGCACAATGTTTTGTTCAGACTTAAATGGTTTCTAGACAATAAACAAGACAAAACATCAACATAACTGAGGAAACCATCTCCTAAAACATCTGCTTGTTATTCGTCTGCATCACAAACACTCAATTTCTGAAGCTTATTAAAAAGCCATGACAGTAGAATTTGGTATGGACATCGATGGGGATTAAATCAGAAGTTTCATTATGATTTAATATTACACTGATTTGTTGGACTATGATGTAATAAACGCCGAAATTACAAATTCAGTCTCAATAAGAGTTTCCTTTGATTAGATTCATGGGCCCGCAAATTATGTGGCAACATCATATACCTTTGAAACACAGAGATTACATTTATTTCAACTCACAAAGCAGTTGGAATATGATTTTATATATATTCAATTTCTGAGCTCTGAGTCCAGACATTTAAATATAATAGAAATTTAAAACAGACTCTTTTTGTAAGAAGTGAACTGATTAACTTAAATGTTTTTTATCCAGCCAATGATGATTCTACAATTATTTATAAGTGAAATAAACCTAGAAACACATTCAGCTTTCAAATCACATTCAATGTCCTTATACATTAAAAGGGAAATTCTTGTATTTTGATCATGGTCCCTATATTTATAAATAAGGGTGTGTAAATGGATGGTTCATAGAAAAACAATTGGAACCAGTCCAGTAGGTCGTCTCTGCTATTATTCACAACTCAGCAGCAGTGGCTACAATGTAATGTGGCTCATATTGTTGAGAGAAAGAAATCACTTTGAAATGTCGCAGTTTCCCCATAATGTGTAAAATTTCACTCATATTTAGAGACTCAATTATTTGAACAGTTTGAACTTACTAAAAAGCAAATTCTATTAAACTCTCATTTATATTCACTGCACCTCAGAACAGACATTTATTATCAAACAGAAATAAGACATCTCTCGTGAAGAACAAGTTGAAGCTCCACATGCTGTCCGTGCACATGTCAAACACTTAAATATTCATTGTGTGTGATTATCATTAGTTTGATGGCAGCTCATTGTCTTGTGTCGTAGCTTCCTGGGGATCAGTCAAATACGTCCAGCAGTGTCTCATCAAGATTACAATATTGATCAATGTTTTGACTTTGAATCAATGATTTTGGATCATTGATCGCTGATGTCATCAATGTATCAATCTATGCCGATGGATCGTCATGCGCCTAGTGATCATTACCATTAATGACATGCCAAACTAAAATGATGAACATGAGAAACATTGTGTCAACATGGTTACTGTGAACACATTGCTGATCACATATGTACTGATAGTTACATTCAGACCTTTGCAGAGCTGCCAGCATGACTGGACACTGTCAACCATCGGTAGTACACTCAGCAAGCGGCTCGATGTCATGACAGGCTTTTGTTCTTTTTGAGTTGTTTTTTTAGGCTCCAGCTCTGATGGAGAGCGATGGAAACACAACACCCAGCGGAATGCGATTATTCATATTTCTTTCCCTCTATTTTGGCTGTCAAGTCGCTGACGCTGCACGTTCTCTGCACAATGTTATGAGGCATGAGGGGCTCTAGGCGTTGGCTCGTAAAAAGCCATGAAGGGTTGTGTACATATGGTTTTTTGAAAACATGCGTCGTTTCATGCAAAATACGAAACCGTTGAGTCCGCCAGGTGAGATAGTTTCTTAAACGTTAGTGAAAACCAACAACTACTCTGGGGTAAATATGTGCGCATCAAGTGGTGCTGCAACATTTAAGCACACAGCCCACGTTGGAGTGTGAACTGTTTGGCTGTGATCATAGTCTCTGCTTTTTTTGAATTTCAAACATGTTCCAAAGCCATAGGGAAAAATGTCATCATGCTTGGCTGTGAAGTAATGCTACGTGTCTGTCTACGATGTCGATGACTGCCTCATTATCTTCATGACACCCCCTCCCCGCCTCCCCCTGGACACAACATGCCCAAAAGCTTTATGGATGATGGTGAATCAAAAAGAACAAGCCTCCGGGGGACGGAGATGTAGCTATGAATTTGTGTTCCAACATAAGCCATCACCATGCAGGGCCTGTCGGAGCCCAGGACCCGTCTGAATATTTATGCCCCGGCACAGAGCCTCCCTGAGGGGCTAACCGGCATGGAGGAGAGCACCGGTACCGGAGGTCACCTGTGTGTCATCTGCTTGTGCGTAGGAGTGTGTGAGGGGGAGAGATAGCCCAATAAGTCATGCCACATGGCTGCTGTTAATATTGATAAGGGTATGTGAAAGAGAGGTGATGTGGGCTGAATGCTGAGATTCAAACGGTCATGTACAGCTTGCACACAGTATTAGCTACTTTTTTAAAAAGGAAATTCGATTTATGTGTGTTTATTTCCTCATCCTAACATTATTACAACACACACACACACAGGTCTATGCGTGGGAGCGGAGAATAAGCCGAAGGATACCCATGTATCACCGACTCCACCACTCATTGTCACAGAACAGGACAATATCACATAAATACCAAAATACACACACACACACACACACGCACACAGCAGTCCTTTACTCAACATGCTGTACTGTTGTGCATAGACAGACATTAGTTAGGTACACAATGATTTGGCTTTGTTAATAAGGAGCTAAAAGGATATGAGCGTTTAGACATGAAGCAGGGACCTGGCTATTGGACAGTGAGGGTTCATAGCTAAACGTTGTCTGTTGAGAACCCGAATTTGTGAGTATATTTTGTTTTGCAAGTCCTCTACAGCAGTGGTCCCCAACCTTTGTCGCGCTGCGGACCGGTTGGATGTCAGACAATATTTTCACGGACCGGCCGTTAAGGTGTGTCTACGGAGCCTCATTACGGAGTCCCTCTGGTACCTCTGGTGACAGCGGTAGATTTTTTTTTATTTAACGAAATTTGGAGAGGTTTTTTTGGGGTTATTTAAAATAAAAAATTAATTTGTTAATTAAAAAAAATTCCACCGAAGTCACTACAGATATGATGTCGGAAATGGCAACAGAGTTTTTAGTGCTGTTGTGGTGATCTCAGGGTATTCTGCCGTGACTTTAATCCAGGACACCGCAGAGTTGTTTTCTCAAACATTCTTCTAAGGCCGCCGTCATTTGCGACCCCCAGCAGCTGATCTTCTTCTTAAACAGACATGCTGGATTCACCTGGTTTGTTGACTAATGGGTCCGACAAATACCGTGTGGGTTTGTGTTCAGCGAAAAAGTGACGTGACCGAGACAAGCGTCTTGAAATGCGTAAAGCATGAGTCATGAAGGAGAGGATCCGGTCATTATAGATAAAACAGAAAAAATGTAAGCTGTTAATTCTTTCTGTGCGGCCCGGTACCAAATGACCCACGGCCCGGGGGTTGGGGACCACTGCTCTACAGCACTCACCTGCCATTTGGCCTAAGGCGGAAAGATTGAAAACTTTTAACCGTCATCCATGATTCCTCAAAGATTTCACCCCAATTCGTGTACTCCCTTTAGGGCAAACACTGTTCCAGCAGATCAAAATGTTTCTCATGAATCATAAATGGAAAAACATCAGACCACAGATTGGTGCAGTGTGTGTATGTGTGTGTATGTGTGTTTGTGTGTTCAGTTATTCTATCCCTTGCTTCCTATTGTCCTGGTCTCCGCCTCATTGCCTTCACAACTGCTATTGATTTATGACTACAAATTGTTTCCTTCAGCCTGAATGGATACTTAAATGGCATCCCTGTGTGTGTGTTTATAATGCTTTTTTTTCCATGACTTGTACTGTAGTCCTTTCATAGTAATTGTTTTTTCTTCAAAGAAGAAGCCATCGATATCCGAAGACATAAAGAGATAAAGAGAAAAACATTGGAACCATTGATAGGATGGAGAAATGAAAGATGGAAGACTAGACAGAGGGTTGGAGATGAATTGAAAGATGAACACAAAAGATGCAATCATGACCTTGTCCTGCTCTACGGTGCATGAAGTCACTAACTCCATGGCTTTTGGTCATTGTGCTGGTGAAGAGCTGCCATGCAGGGTTAGCTGTTTGTCTTAGCTCCCAATGTTTTTGGGGTAGGTAAGCTTAGAGGCTGAGATAACACATATGGAAAAGTATGAGAAAGCAAAGGCGTCAGTCCCCTTGAGCTGATTAGTCATCAGTGATGTACGGCACGGTGGAACAGTGGTTAGCGTTGGTGCCTCATAGCAAGAAGTTTCCTGTCCAAAGACTTGCAGATTGAGGTTGGAACAATACAAGACCCTAAATTGTCCTTGTGAATCAGAGAGTGCATTGTTGTGTGTCTGAATGTGTTGCCCTGTGACACTGGCGACCTGTGGATGGAGGGTAGCTGCGAAACTTTAGTACAACATTATCATTAACGTTATTGCTCCAAACTCCCAATTGCCTTCTGGCTGTAGGTCAACACTTACCAGAGCGAACGTTTCACTGAATGTGAAAGAGAAATATCACTTGGTCTCTGTGGTGAGTTACCGAGCTCAGACTCGAAGGTAAGAAAGATACATAGTTTCACCAACCTCCAATAATAACAATCATATACTCATTTTTATCTGAGCATTCATCCATCCATCCATTCATACCGCTCATCCTTTAAGGGTCAGTGTGTGTGTGTGTGTGTGTGTGTGGGGGGGGGGTGCTAAGCCCCGCTGACATTGGAGGAGAGGCTCATAAAAATCACGATATGTTGGAATCAGAAATAGAAACAGGCTGTTTACACAATATCTGAATAATGTGTTTCTCCACTGATTTTTTTTCCAGGCACGGTGGTACACACATAAAAAAAAAGCTCTCTCATTAAAAACAATTAAAGAAAAATACAAGTTGTGTAACCTATTACATTTGCCAAAATGTCACACCGTGAGCACAGAGAGCATGAGTCATTGCTGCACTTTATCTTCCTTGGCTTGGAGTCAAATTTCCATACCACGCTGCCATGATTTGCCACGGGGGGGGGGCCCGTTAATTGAAATCTCCACTCAGGCCGCTGAGTGCCCCTCTTGCAGCCTATTCCTGAGATCTGCTCTTCACATGAACGCCATTCCTCTTCAGGTGACTCACAGGATCATCTTAGTTTCCATAATTACATTCGATCTGTGGCGGCAGCAGCAGCGGTGGTGTTGGGGTGGGCTTCATGCGCCCATGTGGGAGAACACAGTTTGCTCTCATGCACCACAGAGCTCATGAGACAGGTGCACAGGGAGTGAAAGAAAGAACCGCATGAAACAAGGCTCACAGCTACACCTGATACCATGAAGTGTTCTACCTGCCGGCGAGGGAAACTTTACGGAAGCTTTGATGGCCCAGCGACACAGCGGGTATTCTCCTGGTGCTGCCGCAGCGGAGAGAGAGAGAGCAAGTTAGCAAATGAGAGGAATAGAGAAAAAGCAAGGTAGAGATACAATGAAGCGACGAGGCAAAGCACTTTTTATATTAAAATATAGTCATTTTGCATATTTAAGGACCAACGCATTTTACAAACTTTTATGGAGCCTCTAAATTTCTGAATATACTCTTATACTTTAAATACTCTTTAGAAAACAACAGGATTAAGTCCTACTTAATACACATTGATGAGAGCTACTTACTGCAACAAAGCCAAATAGAGCGGCTCCCAAAGTTTTTATTATTCCTTCGTAAACTTCCTGATATCAGATTAATCCTCCAACTTCTAAGCTGTTTGTCAACTGCTTATTGTGGGTGGAAGAAAGTCCCAGTCACTGATTGTATAATAAGCTGCTGCCATGGCAAATCAGACAATGATTGTAGAGTATACAGTTGGCGCACAAATTGAATGAAAGCTGCAGATGTGGTGTCTGGAAGGTCTTCAGGGGGATGAGATATGATTTGCATTTAGAGGTTGTCTGGAATAAATACAATAAATGTCAATTAAACACAGAGTGCATTGAAAGAAACTTCACAGTAAGATTTCGGTTGTTTTCTTAAGATCTGTGGAAATGGAGCTGATGAGAAAAAGCTGTAACCAATTCTCACATATACACATTTCTATTGAGTATATAATGTGCAATGGGTATGAGAAAGGTTAAAATGAAACGGCTCTCAGCAAAACACATTTGAACCCAGATGCTTTTAAGGGAAATGTAAATAGAACAGGGGGCGTCTCATCCTCGCTCTACCCATTAAAACACTGAAGGTTGAACCACTTGAGCCATTTTCAGACGTTAACTCCAGAAAATTTGAGTTCTCCTTTCACACCACTCTCTGTGCAGACGTGTTCACAACAACAGAATTATCTTCGGAGCATTCAGGTGAAGAGTGGGGCATTATACAGGAGCATTAAATAACTTTTTCAACACTGGTCTTGGCCCTTTATCTCAAAAGCTCTCAAATGTCATGGTCTTGCTAAGTGGCCGGAGAACAATTGTCCACAGCCTCCCACTCTGACATTTTCATTCTCACCTACAGCCCCAACGTGTAATTTCAGGACATTATTCAGAGTTCAGTGAATGTCTAAAAGCAGCTCTTCTGTATTTTCAGCCACTAAAGGGGCAGAAATAATCATTCTCCTCACCTCTGTTCACTCTGACTGGATAGTTATTCAGGTATGTACATATTCCCTTTACATTTTACATCATCTGCTTCCCCAACCCTTCATTCTCTCGCCTCTCGCTCCCTCAGCCCCTCTTATTCAGTGTGGCATATGCCTCTCGCGTGTCTCATTCTAGGTCCCATCGGGGGGTGTCGCTGTAATAAGCTCATCTGGAATGATACCTGAGACAGAGCCCCTCGGAGCAGTCTCCATCCGCCTGGTCTCCCACACCAGCCAATCAGACACATCCTCACCTAAACCCTATTTTTTCCTCAACATCTCAGAAACAGAATCAGAATTCTTTTTTTCGCCATGTATATTTGCACATACAGGAAATTGCCTTGGTGTGGTTGGTGCACTGTACATAAAACAACAATATAAATACAATATATAACAATATATACAGTAAGAGAGTTATGGGCATGTGCGGTTCTAAGGTGCAGAGATTGGTGATAGTGCCAATAACATATAGTTATAAATTATGTGCGAGGGGGGGTTTGCAGAGTCAGTGTGATGAAGGGGGCTTGTTTGTGAGCCCCATTGCAATCAATGTCCCTTCAAACCTTTAATTCAAATATTGTTGGGGCGTGATCCTGACTAGTGCAGAGTAAGAACATGTGGAAGGAAATCTAAAAAAAATAAAACATAATAAAATGTCCTTGAAGTCATAGGAATCATCTGACATGTCAGTTGTCTGTCACTGTGTTTGACCCAGGATGTTAACGCCACCATTGATCAGCCCTTAAGTTAACAAGACAATTCGGGGCTTTGATGAGCTTGTAAAGCAGAACGTTAGGCCCTGCTGCTCCTCCTCTGGCTCGGCCTGACAGCCGATGCCTCCATGCCACCAACTCACCGGCTCCGGCTCTTTATGAAAGCAGACAGAGTTCATTAAAAGTCTAGTTAAGAGTTAATTGAAAGTCACCGAGCACTGGCGGGCTGATATCATAGCTGATCAAAGTGAGAGTGTGTGTGTGACTGTCTGAGAGTGTAAAGGCTTAGAGGAGAAACTGACTGTGTGATTGAATGAGTGAGACTGACATTGTAAAGCAGAGAGAGAGAGAGAGAGAGAGAAAGTGTGGGATTCAGCACATACAAAAACAAATTCACACATAATTAAATCCTATCGTCTCATTTCTCAATGTATCCGTCACTCGACTTCTCTATTTGGCTTCAGCTGATTGATAAGTAAAGAAATCTACTTGTGAGTAATTGTCACAAAATAGACAAATGAGTCTTGTTGCACTTCAGTATTAATGATGGTCTTACTCTCATGATTCTTCCTCCTTGTTGAACTTTGGAGATAAGGACTGGACTCAATCTCTTTGTGTTTGGACTTTGTTTTATATATTGGGATTTTTGTAAATGTCTTTGTGGGCACTTTGGGTTCTTCGTTTTGCTGTTTTGCTTTTAAGCTAATTTCTTTGAGTCTCTTAACTTTACTTCCTGTCTTTGTCCTTCTTGCCACCCTTGTGATTGTCACCAGTTCAATTATCTCTGCCTCCTCTGTGAAAGTTCTTCTACAGATTTGTAAGGATTTACCCTATGTTATTATTCTGTTCAGTTTTTGTTTCATGGATGTCCTGAAAACTTATTTGCCTGCTAATTTTAGGATTAAATATTTTTCATTTACCTCCTGCTCGTTGTGTGTCTTCACTTTAGTACTGCTTACCAAAACCTCATTACTACCCAATGTCACCTTAAAAGGTAACTAACGTTAGTGAAGATAAAAAAAGATGGGACTTCAAACTAGTGTTGAACAGTGTACTTATAACAGCTAGGCATCGCAATACCATGTTGTTAACAATCATACAATACCTGTAAGGGCTGAGTATGTGAACTGGGAACATAAAACACAACTCTGAACACAGTGTCAACTTTACAAAACAGTTGTCGGTTTATTCCAATCCAGGTTCGGTACACAGAGACAAGCCAAAGTTATCCAAAAACATGTGAGGCTAAGGCAGAGGCCAATAATACAAAACATGTATCGCTGAAACTCTACGTACAAGACGACACAAACCGGCACTGGACAGGGGGAGACACAAACCATATATACTAACCGAAGTAAGGTTAACTAGACACAGGTGTAACATATTATTGAGGAGGGAAGGTAATCCGTGAGACACACAAGGGAAGGAGTGAGGTTACCTAAAGAGAACAGCGACAGGCGGGATTGTCAAAGTAAAACCGTGAAGTGACATATAACATGAAACAAGAACGCTGTGAGTATGTGTAACATTACAACTACTTTTAAAAGTATCAATACTTTAATATGACTTTTTAAGACTAAAAGCCTTACTCCTATGTGTTTGATTTGCAAAATGACCTGCTAAAATTCAAAATACCTGGAATATATATTATTCCCATATTGAATTATTCACATAATTTGGCTCCTACCAGTTTTATTTCTTAACATAATTAATAAAAAAAAATTTTGGATGAATACAATACATTTTATAAAAGGTTGAAGTTAGCTGAAGTTTCAACTAGAAGTGAAAATTAATTATTTAGCATTCCAGAATTTAAAGCTAAGTTGTTGTAATATAAGTAATATTGCTACAATAAATCTCACTAAGAGTCTCAACAAGCCACTTTTACTTTATTATTTATATAACATGATTAAACATCAGTATTGTGTTAACAGCTCTTTGACCATTTAAGGCTGTGAAACAAACTGAAGACACCATCTTTTTGTGTTATTGTAATTGTAGTATCCAATTCAGATTGGTATTCAAAAACATGCACAGCTTAATAATGGCGAAATTAGAAGAAATTTTATTTGCAAGGGAAATGCGGCTTTAAATGTGATATTCAGTATGTTGGAGTAAAGATGCAAAACTAAGTCACCTTCCCTCCCTTTGCCAGCAGTAACAAATCCATAAGTTTGCCTCAAAAGTCATTTTCTTGTCTCTTCTTTTCCCTTAAGTACCATTTATTGTTCCACTGAAACAATTTTTCCTGGCTGGTCCCTTTGGGCAATGTCAGTATCGTTCTCTTCATGCAGCTTTGACTTAAATCTCCTGACACACTCACATCCTTTGCAGCAGCCTGTCTTACCTTTTGGGAGCATGAGAAATTTGACAACATAACTCTCATCGTCCCCTTGACATTCTGGATGAGACTGAAGGTCTCAAACACTCGTGCCATTGAAACGTCTCGACTGAGCCCACTGTTATGTGCAGGGGAGAGAAAAACAGAACTTCATGGAGACACAAAGCCTAAGGGAACTCACAAACACAAAGTTTGTTGCTAAGAGCATTTTGCTGTGGTGGTTTTGCACTGCATGATGATAAAGTTTAACTTTTTCTACATTTATAAGCGGACAAATTTCCTTTTTTGGTTATAAACCAATGTGGCCATGAGACTAGGGTTATTTAAAAAAAATGAACTGACAGAAATATGTTTGTACAACCGAGTACTCGTTCATCTTAAGTCAAAAGATGCCAAATTTCATACGTACAAATCTGTGCATAAACCGTGCATATGAACATTTGACGCACAAATCTGGGATTCATCAATATGTTCATACTTATTCGCAGAGTACAACAAATTTTGAGCTTCCTCAGATCATGCGTATGCACAAATGATTTAAAGCCTGACTGTCGTATAAAATGTAAAGGCACACACACCCTTATGATTAATTGCATAGCATATTTAAGATATTTAAATAAAGATAGACAGTATTAACATTTACTGATGCATTGACTGAATGTATTAAATAACTTTGAAATTTACGCTCTTTCTTCCTCATCATCTCTATAAAAACCTATATTCATATTGATGTGTCTGGAGAAACGGGGCGTTGCTTCTTCTGCAACAATGACGTTTAATCACCCTGTTGAATCATAATCTGCAGGAAGAATCAAACAAACAAAGTAAACATCAGTCCTGTACTTGTCCTATTAACTTGTGATCAGTGATGCTGTTAATTGTTAAATTGTAAAGTGAGCGCAGGTCAGAGGGGAGTGAGGAGGAAAAAATACTCTGACAGGAGACTTTAATATTTTGATCCTGAATCAGCGGTGTTATAATTATTCACATCGCAATGCATCTAAGAATCGAGAAATGTCCTCCCCTGTTAACCACTGTGCAGGAGACGTGGAGGCAGGGTGAGTAGTGACTAAGTCTAATAATCTTACATCATATTTAGGTCTTTTATTCTAACGGTATATTCGGCAGCACAAGATCTGAGACAGAGTCAAAAAGACCCTGACCTCCTTGGGCTTGCTCCCTTTATTCTGGAGCCCTGGGTTGTGATAGGCTGAACCCTATGCAGCAGCTCAATCTACACACGTGGCAACCATCTTCATCATCTTCATCATCTTCATCATCATCAACAGCAGCAGCAGCAGCAGCACCTGAGAGAGAGAGACAGGGGAGGGCGCTGTATAGGTTGAACTACTTTGTGACTAGGTGTGTGTGTGTGTGTGTGTGTGTGTGTGTGTGTGTGTGTGTGTGTGTGTGTGTGTGTGTGTGTGTGTGTGTGTGTGTGTGTGTGTGTGTGTGTGTGTGTGTGTGTGTGTGTGTGTGTGTGTGTGTGTGTGTGTGTGTGTGTGTGTGTGTGTGTGTGTGTAACTGTCCGTCAGCCAACAGATAAAATACAGCAGCTTCCTATTATTTAGCCTCAAGACAAATGGGCGTGCAACCACAGTCATGACTGTCTTTGAACTGGTTAACATTGAGAGCAGACACGGGATTTAAAACAGACAGCAGCCCCCTTTCCCCTTTTCTTCTTCTCTTCCTCTAATCTATTTCTTCTGTCATTTCCTTGTCTGTGTGGATAACAATCCAAAAGGTAAATATATCCTAGCATGGCTTACATGCTCTCTGTCATATGCACCCCCCTTAATAAGCTGATTATGCTGCAATTTCTTTGTGTATGCTAGTCTTTGACAGGGTCGAGCCTTTGTAGTCAGGTAACGCAGGCTCCTCTAAAATGTCACTCCCCCAACAACATAAAAGCGTTAAGTTGCTGTGTGCTTGAAAGGTTTTCAATGTTGCTGAGCCTGGGGAGAGGTTTATTAATAATCGCACCCAGAGATCACACATTGTTACTGCTGGAAGATGAAGAGAGTCGACGTCACAGGGAGGGAGATAGAACAGACTCGTCTTCCCCACTGACCCCTTCACGTGTTTTTACTTCCCAACAGCTCTTGAAAGAAAAGCCGGGGTCCTGGGACCCTGGAAGACACGCGCTATATTAAAGATCATGAAAAATGATGGTTCACAAACTCACACTGAGACGTGAACATTTTCAAACATGCTTGTGAGCTAACTAGAAATGGTGCAGTCACGCAGCTGAAATATAGGTCAAGTGATGGGAAAAGAGGTAATAACAATATTTGCGTCTTTGGAAAAAGAAGTTTGAACAAATAAGAAACAGCTCACGATTAGTTTGACTTATTTCATTCACAGCCATATCTTAAAATGCATGAGTTAATTTCTTCAAGGTTTATATGTTTTCAAAATGTTTGTCTGTGTGTTAGTTGGAAGGATTACGCAACAACTACTTGGCTGATTACCACGAAACTCGGATGCAGTATAGTCCCATACATTTTTTGCACATATTCAAACAACTGTGAGGTTCATATCACTTTCTTTGCAGCTTTTCCACACAACTTATTCAATCTATCTTACTCTGGGTGCAAATGCACAGGTACACAGACCAAGGGGTAAAAGAGAAGTTAATGTGTGATAGAGAGAACTGTATTGCATGCTACTTATGGTTAGAATATGGCTGGGAACCACTATCTAGATCATTAATGTGAAATACTTGGTCCATTCACATGGTGAGAAAGAACACTAGCCTTGGCAGAGGTACGCACTCTCAGACAATCCTCGATGATTACATATTTGCATTGAAAATATGTCATTCAGTACTAAATTTGGATACGTGTGTAGTAAATGTTGTTATCATCTGTCCCATTTTGCATGTAGGAACCAGAAGGCTCCCAAAAGAGCCCATCCCTCAATGAAGGCTTATGCACTAAATTGCCATAAAGAAAGTAAAACCAATTTAAAGATCCTGGATCCATCCAGTTATCCAGATCCACTCAATAATTGAATGGGAACTTCCTTGGCTCATACCCCAATCCGCCACAAAATGTCATGGATATCATTGAATAAATTTGTAATAATCCTGTTGAGAGACAGACAAATGGCAATGGAAACATAACCTCCTTAGTGGGTGTAAAAAAAACTATTACGCGCACAAATTGGGCTCATGTGTGTTTGAAATGTATTATGGGATTTTTGACAAAAACTTGCATCTCAAATTAGCTGTAAAAAATACCAAGAGCTAATAATTATGGATCCTTTTCATCAGACTTGATGTATGTGGCCAGGCCTCATTTTGTGTCGGGGGCTGGCACAGTTGGCATTAAATACAGTATGTATATATGTTTCACTGTGTGCTTGGGTAACTTCAACTTCACAGTACCTGTCCTCTATGCTTGCTGCATGCTAATTTAGTGTTTGACAGGCTTGCGCCATCAAAAAAATGCATTTCATACATATAAATGTGGCCCCTGGGTCAGTCAATAATACTGATATATGCTCTATAATAAGATTTCTGTTGTAGCTCTGGCAAGACGTGGTGCTGAATGTATGAATCTGTGATGTGATGTTCACGTATCAGCTGTCAGTCATCGCTGTATGGAGGTGTATGGAGAGAGGGGACACCAGCCCTGTCCTTGGTATGGAGAAACTTCATGAAGAGACAGATGGTTGACGTACAGGAGGGGACACTTCGGTTTTTGTTTGACATGAGTTATTACAGTTGAGGAAGTAACAGAGCAGAGGGACCAATGCCATGAAAAGCACAGTGGAATATTGACAATCCATCATCTGGTTATTCATAAAGACGTGTGAATATTCCTGCCACGTTCAGGCACCTGGGGAACAGGCCATTCTTTAATCCATTTTAATCCAGTGGGATATTTTCAGAGCTGGACCAGACTTGTCCACTATTTGAATATTATTTTTTCATATTGGTATATTGTTTTCATTATTGATCATTCACAGCAATGAAAGTCATGCTTCAATTAACTTTAGCCGTAACACGCCATAAATAGAGCAATGACATATTGACGTGTTATCAAATCGGCACTTAGTACTCCTTAAATTTGATTGGAGAAAATGATAAAACATGTTAACGTTGTAAACTCTTTGAAGGTAGAGACCACTTGCACGCAACATCACAAACTTCAGACGCAGTGCTTAAAACTACTTTGAAAAGGCCAAATAAACAATCTTCATTAATCATAACTTGTATCATATTAAGGTAAAGACTGCAATCAATACGGGAGTCTGGACAATACCATTTTTGAGATGACCAGCGAAATTATTGTTCAATTGGTTCCAAAGTCTGAACAATCATTGAAAGTGTTTTACACTGAAGATGAACCGAACCTCGTTTCAGTTTGATCGGGACCGAAAGCACCTCCATTGGTCAGAGTTATTGTTGTTGGCCTGGACCCTGTTGGAGGCCCCTTTCACACCTGCTACTTTGGTTCAGACTCAACCAAAATATTTGTAGTGGCCATGATGTATCTGCTTTCATCTGCCTTTCAAACATTAACCTTGATATTAACATGAGAACTTAATGCTACTGTTGAATGATGGGAAACTCCTGACTTTGAAAATGTACATGAACTATTTCTGAAATTGTGGAAGAAAACACACGTTAGGATCTTTATTCACCCTACCTACGTGTATGTGAGCAATTTAGTAAATGTCTTGAAAGTAGAGGTCTTCGGTCTCGTATAACTGATGCTTTAATTAGAAGGAAACACTGATTTAATCTTCGACTGGTTTACCTTGTGAATGTTTTTGTAGTCTAAATACACCAAGTTGCTTTATTATTGTGTGTTACTTCCACTCTCTTGTCACTGAATTATAATCTCTCTTGTCATGGGGATAAAAAATGAATAAATGAATAATAAATACATGAATACAATGAACCCTCTTCTAAAAGCACAGTCGTGGGACACATCAGGTGAGCCTGTCAGGGAATATTAAAATCACTTCCATAAGTTCTCCTTTAGTTTTTTTCCGCCTCTCTAAATCTGTCTTTCTTTCTATTTCCTTTTTCGTGTTTCTTTTCCTTTACACAGAATCAACTCAAACGTAAACACAGTGTCCTTGAAGTTCTTTTCTTCAGTAATTATGTTACTTTGACCCCATTATATTTAATTCATCCTTACCCTTCCAGTCCTGATCGTTCACTATATATCTCCTCTGCTGAAGAATTACTGTGGGTTTGTGTGTGTGTGTGTAAATGCCAGCAGCAGCATGCTGACAGAGAGCCAGACTTTTACACTGACATGAGACCCTCATCAACCTCTCTGTCTAACTACACACACACTCTCTCTCTCCTTCTTACTGACACACATATCCAGGGTCTGCCTGTGAGACAGCTGGAGAGCCTCTGTTAAACGGAGCTTCGCCTCCACTTCACCTGGAGGTCACTATAACTGAGCAGCTAGTGAGTGTTGGTTACAATCCGTTCATAAGTTAGTGGTTTGAAAGCATATACATATCACAAATCAAGGATATTTACATATAGTGTGACTCATGCTTTAGAAAGCATTGAACATTTTTTAAAACCCAAGAATTTGCTATTTTCCTAGTTTATTTCATATCAGTGACTGTACATCCATGAAGTAGCCAATAGCTTATTCAGTATGTGTTTATGTCAGTTTGCCAAAATGTAAACAAAAACACGCTAAAAACCCAAATTTTCAAAAAGCCTGATTTAATAAAAATGTCTACCTACTATTTACCAAATAATACCCCTAATGTCTGTCTATGTAACAAATATCTCAAGAACAGTTCATCTTCTCAGCTTCACCCTTGGTATGGGTATCGTTAAGGGCCTGAGGAAGTGCAGTTTTGAATTTGGTGAGATTTGGACACGCGATACGTTCACTATTAATAAACAATGTATAGATAGGCGACCTGCGCTCTGTAGCCGTGGCGGCTGGGACTCGTCTTTGTAAGGGACATTGTCGATCATGTCAACAATGCTTTCACAACAACAAATGAGTTATGGTCAGTTATTGGAGGTCACTTTTACGGTTCCAGAAAGAAAGCAGCATCCAACGTTACCACAGGCCAAGCAAGTGGCCCATTCCTAACAGGCACTGCACCACTAATGTGTAGTTAATGGCCAGTAACATTCAAAACACTGATGAGATAAACAAAATACCCTGTAGGACATTGATGCTTCCAGATTATTAGAAATATTGGTTTCACATTCACTCACTATGATCTTAATCATCAACAATTTTCTCAGGTCTTCAAGATTTTCAAAACCAAGGACATGCATTAACAAATTGAAAACGTTTTTTTATTGATTGACTGAGTCATGAAGTCATTGACATGCTTTACGAAGGATTGGGCAAACCACTCCTGATCATCTCACTGACCCGATCCAGCTCATTTAAAGTTTCCACAATCACTGACTTTACACCACACGCTGCATAATACATTCCTGAGCCCTCGACCCTATTCCTAACCTAAAGGCCTAATCCCAACCTTAGAACACTTTTCAATCCAGTGGTGTATCGCTGTTCAGCGCAGGTCAACAATTTAGGGCACTTTTGTTCACATTTTGAACATTGTATTTTTTATAATTTGGTAATAACACAAATATAAACCTTATAAATATATAATATAAAAACCTTATAAGTATAGAAATACTGTGTTGTCTTTCCACTGTATTATAACGTTTTACAACCAGTTGACAATGATCATGCAGACTTACAGTTGTTCTCCCGTCACATTGTGCACAATAAACCTGCTGTTTTGATTAATTCACTCTACAGTTTGTACTACAAATCAACAAGTGTGTTAAACATATTGAGAACAGTCAGATGTATTAAAACTTCTCTCTTTACTAATAACTCCCTCCGGACTGTTCCTGTCACTTCTCCCCCGGGATCAATCCTAACACTGGATAAATGGAGTAACAGCAGCACACTCCATCGTCTTTTTAATGACTCTGTCCAAACTAACATCTGGAGCTTATGTATTTTTATTCACAATACAGGTAGACATGTGGCTGTGCTTAGCAACATGAGCTATGCTGCTGGGTTCTTAGGACCGACCAAATGTCCTCATAGTGCAGAAGTGTCCTCACAACGATCGTTTAAATCTCAGCTTGGTCCTCACAACGATAGCAATACAGACCACAGACTCACAGAACAGGAGAGAGAACATATTATCTCTCATCTTGCAACCGTTGAGCTGTGAAACTGATTTCAGGGTTAGCAGTTATTTAACATAGATGGTATCCTGCAGGTAAATACCACAATTTGCATTTTAACTATTAGTGAAAGCTGATGTGGATCAAGAAATATTAATAATATTCTGGTTAATGTGGTGAAAGTTTAAAGGACAAACCAGGTCAATTTCAATACCTGGAACTTTCAGGGGATTTTTTTTAAACTCTGAGATTGGTTTCATGCTTACATTTAATACAAGTTATTTAGTTTTATTATCATTAAAGATACTGTATGTATTCTGATGCTACACATAAATACCATACCATTCTTTAGCTTTTCTTTTTCTGTTCGCATTGCAAAAGGGCTGTTCATCCAAAGAAAAGTGTCCTGAGCAGACACTTTAAAATGTTCCCTTAACTGACCAACAACTGATTCTTATTCCCACTGCCCCAACTGGAATTACTGGAAGAGCCAACCCCATCCCCTGACCAGCCAGCTGCTGCAGCATTAAAACGTGTGTAAGGCTAATTAATCCACATCCTTCCATTTTCGTCTTAGTCACAACGCACAACTTCAGTGAAGGATGGTTTTACATTGTGACTGCAATTTAATCAAATTGTTTTGTATTCCCTCTTTCCCTGTATAACTTTGTGACCTCATCAGTGCTGTGTCATACTGTGACAGACTGTCTCCATTTTGAATCCACAGACACAAGTGTCACCATTTCTAATGTTTGGTAACTTTCATCCTCAAAAATAAATGTTTTTTTTCAGCAATTTTATGAAAAAAATGTCATACTTGTCATTGATGCTATACTTTTTCTCTGTCTTCATGTTTTACAACTTGACTGGATGTTTCTGACTGATCATAAATAATCAGGGTGATAAAGTTCTTGTATTCAAAATGGACCAAGAGTCTATAAACTTCCATTTTCAACCACATCTGTTCTCTTACTGTCTCTCTTTTGGTAAGTAGCGCTCACCCCACGCAGCTAATCTGTTATTTTCGAGTGAGACAGATGGAGAAATAAATAAATGGAGGCACTAAAAAGAGAAGACTTACTGGAAAAGAAAGAGACGTGTGAAAAGTCTGTAAATATCTATCAAAGTTAGAGTTCATTTCATTATAAGTCTTAAATTAAACTCAAGCTTAACTTAAATTTAAAGTCGTCATGTTCTCTTTTTCTCAAAGGTTAATACACTGATAATTTCCCTTAGGTATTCAAACACAGTCTTAATATTATACATTAGAATATGAATAAAAGATCTTGAATAAACGTTTCCAGCTGTTTTTGTGTTATTTTGTTCTCCCTCTTCCTACTTTGACTCTCTCTTCCCTCACTGTTTGAAATAAATAGTACTGAGATTAAAGCCATAAAACCTGTTTGAGCATGTGATTGAGGCTGAGGCTTTGGGGGGAACCATAACAAAAAAAGAGAAAAACTTAATATTTCATCTGTCACAAATGTAATTTTCCTCGCTGCGTCTTTTATGATTAATGATAGTAACAACTACGACTGAGTAATGTGTTTAGATGCAATGGAAAAACACACATATTCTACCTTAATGTTGCCTGACAGAAAATTATTTGACTCTGCTGTTTAGAGTGAGTACCTTTAGCTGAATTGTGGCCACAAGACTCACAGGATAATGGTTAGTAATAGTGGCAGTTGATGCAGGAGAACCAAACATATTGTTTGTTGTTGTTGAAATCTGAGGCCTAGGTTACCCATAATGCAACTCAGACTGACCAACCCTCAAGCAGAGATGAGCAGAGGGAAGCTGGTGAAAGGAAAACTCAAGGCAGCAGCTGATGTCTTATGAAGGATATAATGTTGACTATATAAAAACGCCAACAGAGTAACATGGGCAATTGTCAGCCCCCCGTCTGAAGAGGTCTCCCACAGCATCCTAGTATATGTCCTTCACCCTGCGTCACCCATTCTAACAACACACCCATGAATGGTTAGAATTGCAGTCACTCTCTGTGTTACATGTAGGTGTTCAAATCCTATTGGATAGTTAAACCTAAAGTATTCATTGCTACATCACATTGTGTCCTTAAGTTTTGCCACTGTTGAAATATGCAAATGACTGAAGTTGGTGAGATTTAAAGTATGTGTCTCTCTGTCTGGGGTATCTGAGTTAGATATGAAAGTCCATGAGCGTAGACACTACAATGTACTGTTGGTTGGTCCTGTATCAATAACCTGACCGATTCTCCTGTACAGATATGTGTAATATACAATATACCTTAATATATAGTGGCATATACAGAAATGTGTGATGATAGTAAAAAACGATCACATCCCTAAGATGTTTTTAAAAAATGTATACTTTTTTTTAAAACAGGCTTAATTCTGTAAGTGTTTTCTGTTTATCTGTTTGATCTCTGTTGTTTATGTTTGAGTTGTTTTCATGTTTGTACTTTATTTCTGTTTCCTGCTTTATTTTGTAGTCTCTGTTCCTTGTGTGTTGTTTCTGTCTTCACTTCCTGTGGGTGATTGTCTTCACAGTCCTCATGTGGTTCACCTGTGTTTAATTGGCCCTGCCTTCCCTCTGTGTGTATAAGCCTCTGTCCTTTGAACTTGTCGGATTGTTGTTGCTTTCTTGCTCTTGTTGTTGCTGTGCTCTTGTGGTTCTTCTCGCTGTCCTTTCCTGTGTTCCTGCCCTGCCCTGATCTCCTGAGCCTCTTGTAAGTTTCCTTGTGTTTTTGTCCTCATGTTCTTGTCTTTCCAGTGTTTTAAACTCCTTTAGTGTTTATGTTGTGTTAAGTCTTTTTATATTAAATACTCTTTTTGTTAACTCTGCTCCTGGGTCCCTCTAATTCCACCAATCCTGACAAAAACAATTCCAAGGTATACTTTTTTTAATACAAGTATTAACTCAGTCAAATATTTATAGTTTAATACAAATGTTAAAAAACCAAGGGGTGACAGTGCATCTGGCAGTGCAGCCAACCGAGCTGCAGTTAGCTGGATAAAGTGGTCTAAGTATCTTAGAATGTAATGGTTAGGGCGGGTGAAGCCTCTGTACACCAGACAGTCTCATTTCTCAGGGATCTCATTGATTTCTGAATCGGGAAAGGGTTTATATTTTTTATCATTTTGGAGAGAAGATTTCGTGCAAGATATCCCTGAAGCCTTATTTGATCTCATGCGGGACAGCTTGGCGGCAAAAAACATCCTGTTTGTGAAGTGTAGTGTTTATTTCTTTCCAAGAAATAGGCAGCATTTGATAGTCTGTGGTCTCTGCAGGTCAGATGCGTATAAAGGTAAACCTGCTTCTCTCGATGGCTTCAATGTTGAAATGACTGGCAGGTGCCTGATATGAAAATTCAAGAGGTGCATGACCAAGTGCTGCAACAAGTTTTTGAGCCCTCGATGTTACCGATGCCAGGACATCATCTCTGGAGCATGGACCCTTTAGCCAGTGATGACGTTAACTACATTATAAACCAGCTTTTAGTGAAGTGTTTATGTGCTGCTTTGTAAATAGGATGAAAACATCTGTAGCAGATTGTCAGCACATGGTTACATTTGAAATAATGAAGCTCGTTTAAGCAGCCTAGACAATGGACAAGCACCTGCCAGCTTCACTTTACCGGACAACACAGTGACCTGTGGTAAATGTCGGCTCATGTAAAGAGTCGGGAAGAGGCCACAGCACATAAATCCTCTCTGGGCTTCACAACACCACAGCAGAAACAAAGCCGAGAGCTGAGGAACCCTTCACACAATCTTCCCTAAATTGTTAGTTCATCATTCTAATTATCTTTTTTTTAAGTGCCAGCTCAGACTCAATGACAGCAGTGGCTTTAGGGTCCTTGATCGGGAATGCTGAGTTTATTTCAATCAGATCGAATTCACTAGAAATTATGCTACTCTTTCAAGCATCGGCATTTTAATCCTCAGTTCCACCCTCACTGCCTTTATATAGACAGTTTCAAAAATAAATAATAAATCCATTACAAAGCTTGTGTGGTCTAAAATTTGCATTGATAGCTTTTTTGACTGTGACTGGAACCTCTATTATACAGACTACAGGTCATTTGATTTATGGTTGTTAAATAAAAGTATATTTATTTGGCTCGAAGAGTTAAACATAAAAATAACTTTCATTCCTCTGTTGTTGGCTTATCTGCCCTGCCCTTTGTTTCCCTTTGTCCACAGCGTGCATAACAGAAAGCAATAAAGACAAACCTGGTGTGCTCTCTCTCTCACACACACACACACACACACACACACACGAACATAGGGAAACGCATAGTGCCCAAAGCAGCCTCTCAGTGTTTGTTGTACATCAGAACTCCTTCAGATGTTGATCGATGATATTGAAATTGGAACGTTACTGCGGGGCTTCTTAGAAAGATGTAACAATAAGATCATACACACAAACACACACACTCTAGTCAGACCCAGCCATCGGGCGAGTGGGAGGCTGCAGTTTACAGATCGTCTTAATCTTTCTGCACAGCTCTCTCTCTTCCTGTTTAATACTTAATGGCTGTCAGGCCACGATTTTTTTCCTTCCCTTTTTCCTCTTTTACACATATTTTTTTCAGGCTTTTATCCTCTCACGTAGTTGTAACCTTTGAAAAAAAATGCAGGGTTTGGTCTGTGTATAGCTTATATGAATGTAAATGTGTGGCTGTGTACATGCACGCCTCAAGGAGATATTAGTTTTTTTTCTTTATAGTAAGTGATGCTGCTGCAGTTAATATCATGTTTCCATGCCAACCATTTCATTGTTTCTTTTTTCTACTCTGTGTGTGACACTATGAACAAATCCAGGTGTTGACCAGTGAGGCTGTATCACCAGTTAAGTCTGTGTGTTGGTTGTCATTCCTGAGAATACGGTTTTCGGGCTGTCCATCAATCCAGCCGTCCTATTCTTGTGAACAGGATATCTAAAGAAAGCCGTAAGAGAAATTCTTTATATTTGGTACAAACTTTTGGTCGAACTAAATGTTGATCTTATTAAAATTTGGTGTTCAAAGGTCAAACTTCAAGGTTCCGGTGAACTTGTGTTCTTGGGAATGTGATCTATCAGAACACCCACTGGGAATTTGATAACATCTGGCACAAACATTCACTTGAACTTGGATTTGAATTTGGAGGTCAAAAGATCCAGCTCACAAAAAAGGACTTTGACCACCTGAACATCATACCTCAAGTCTGCCTTTGGGGGATTACTTCCTCTGATGAGAAGTCACTCGGGGTTAAAAATATTAACGTTTGACCAGTAAGTTCAACTAAAGGTCACGATGACCTCATGAGTCTGAAAAAAAAGGAATTATACTGAAACTGAACTGGATGGAGTCAGGGCTGTATTTCCAAATGTGTGAATCATACAACAGGTTTAAATGTGACTTCTCTACAGACCAGTCATCACTGAGCTTATCATTTCCCTTTAAAAATACACGTACATAAGAATGAAAAGCTTTGAGCACCCATTTATTCCCCCTGTTAAACACTCTTCTTCTGTAGGTACCCGATTACTAATAATATGCACTACTTCCAATGGTAATGTCAGGTCTTCTTCTCAAACAATTTAAGTACCTTTGAGGTTTAAAATTAATCCATATCCTGCAATCCCCAAAACCACACACTAATATTTCATTTTTTTCTCAATCAGATATATGGCTTCTTTATTTTTCCACCTTCTACTCATGCATACATTTCATAACTTTGTGCTGCATCGATCAAATATACAGCCAGAACATGGATCTACTCATAAAAACATTCCTACGGCTAAAACCTCGGCTGGGTGCATCAAGTTATTTCAGCAATATAATCAGACCAAGAAAAACGATGTACTTAAATGCGTCTTTCAAGCAGTTCAACCTCGTCCTTTTTACTTTTCTTTCGGATCCTTACATTAGATATATATCAGTTCCATCCTTTAAATTTATATGTAAAAAAAAAGAAATAACACGACCACTGTTCTATGTAGTGGAACGACCTGCCTGTCAAAATGATCACATAGCGCTGTGATTGTTGTGGCTTTTGATAAGCAAGGGGAGAAAAGTTTTGGGAAAATAAGTGCATTAAGGTGCTTATATTGTGCACTCATCATTTCTGACCAGTACACACAGTATTTGTACCTAAACATCATTGCTCGCATAAAATGCTCCAGAATGCTTTCACTGAACTCTGGACATTTTACGGGACTTTTCCTGCTGACCACAGTGTCCCAAAAAATGCCTTAAGTGAGTGAATGTGAGAACACAGAAGGCAAATATCGTGTGTGTGTTGATGATGTCTCTAACATGTAACAGATGAAAAACCATAGACATAGTTTAGTAAAACATACTAAATATCAAACTGATTATTGGTCAGTGATGTTACATAGTTACACCAGTTACCTTTTTCCTTCAAATGTGTTTTCAGTCTGTGACGTGATTATTGTGCACAAATAAATTCATAAATGCCTCTTTAATCTAAGATGACAGAGGCTGAGAAATGCTGCCAACTCGCTTGGTATGGGTATCCATGCTTCCACAATCCCTTAAGACCCACCTGTTATCTCTGGTTCGGATTCCAGGCCCTCTTGAGCATGAACACCACTCCACTCTGCCACCTAAAAAGTCTGGTTTGTGTTAGGATCTTGCTGTTCATAAGCCATGTGATGGCTCCAGATTCTATTGCAATGATCAGGGGGGGGTGGTAGCTTGATGCTGTGTGGAATAGAGAGATCCATAAATGTATTTTTCATGCATCTCCATCTATGATTGGATCCCCTGAAATGACTTTGGTTTTAGGTTATTGGTCGGACAATAGTGGTATGTCTGCACTATACTTGTGGCGTCCTGTTCAGGGTCAGTTTGCGTAGGACCCTCAGAGAGATAAGCCGTACATGCCTCCATTAGTGAAGCAACATATTGTATGAGACAAAAGTATTGCTTTAGGATTTTGGCTGTAGATAGTACCTTACCATCAAAGTGACATTCTCTGCGTCACATGTCTCAAGCCTGTCTACATCACTGATCTGGATAAGGTTAGAAGTTGAGACTGGGTTCCATTCCCATCAGGGATCCAGGAATTTGTATTACCAAGTGCCAAAGTTGATGCCAGAGTGCTTTACATTTAGACAAATAAAGTTTGGCTCTGGATTTAGCCAGTTTGGATGTAAAACCTTCTCTCCAGCTCGATCCCTTGTCTTCAGTGTATTGTATCTGCGGCTGTTTAACAAGTGGTCCCACGAGGCCTTCCTCTTTCTCTCCGCCCTTCTCTCTGCTCCTTTATCTCCCCCTCTACATAGTTTTCCTTCCATCCCTCTCCTTTGTCTATTTAGTCTCTCTTTTTGTGGTGACTGTAATACCAATCCCCTGATGCTTTTCCTTCGTCTCTTACATTCCTGCTGTATTATAAAAGCAGACGACTATTGTAAAGTTGTTCCCTGTCGGCCCTTTACTTCCCGCCCTAATTACCTTCTTAAATCCCATCCCACTATATTCTCCACCTCCTCCTTATCTTATCTTTTCACTCCATGTAGCGCCCCCCCCCCTCCTTTTCTCCTTCTGGCTATCCCATCCCTCCTTCTCAATTTCTTTGTCAAACTCATACCTTAGAGATACACAGAGACCAACACACACACTCACACACACACACATACATGATTTTTCTACTACACTTCTGGGACATTCATGCTGTGTGGTTGTGCATTAACCCTTTTGCATGTTGGTGTGTACAATTCTAATGGCTAGTTAATATACACCCAAAACGTTATGTCGATGGAAACGGGAGGTGGAGAAGGCCAAAGTCTAACTTGTCCCACTACATTTTAACATCTTACTCTTCTTATAACATTGAAGTACTTTCACTTTGTGTTTTGCTTGTTTCATCATTGAAGAGCTTTGTTCAGTGCTCTTGGCCCCAATCTCTCTCTCTCCTTCACACAAACACACTAACCTGTTTGTCAAAGTTGCTCTGGTCACCAGCTGCATCAGTCAGTGGACTGTCTCCACACTCTCCACCCAACACCTCACCACAGCCAAAGACAGAATTTCATTCTTTGGTAAACATTGACAGACACAAAGAGACAGAAAGAATTGAAAGAATCCTTAGGTTAATTTGGGATTGAATGTTGATCATAATTTGCAGATTTTCTATCAACAGGGAATAAAGTTAGTAACCTCTTATAAAATACATAAGGTAATTTTTGTAAAGTTTATCTACACTGCCAGACTTATCTTTGATTCATCATTTCTTGTTTAGACAGATTTCCATTTGATCTGAAGTTAGGATTAGGCCAATTACAACTAAATATCTAAAATGTGATTTGAGGACTGACAGAGGAGCATCCAATGGGGAATTCACTGAAGCACTTCTGTAAACGGCCAATATGGCTGCCACTGATGAGAGAGGACTGTTGAATCAATCGAATCAATCAAATTGTATTTGTATAGCCCATATTCAAAAATCACAATTCGTCTGATAGGGCTTTAACATGGTGAGACATCCTCTGTCCTTAACCCTCAGCAAGAGTAAGGAAAAACTACCTTACTGTGATAAGGACGAAGGAAAATCTGCCACTCATCAAACACAAAGTACTTCAGCCCTGATCACAATTCAATCTGCCGGGTAGGGAGTCTGATCCAGCACTTTAATTTTACCTTAATTAAGCAAGTTGACATAAAGATAACATGATATGAATTATAGATTAACTTGCAGACAGCTACTATTGAAAACAAAGTGATGCGACCTCTACAGAGGTGACTTCACACTGTTGCGTCTGTTGGAGCTGCAGAAACAGTTGTGGTGGTACAGAGGTGTTACACAATGACACTCAAGTACTCACAGTTTAAAGATGAATTTTTGTCGACTGATATGACCTGTTAACACTTCTGCATGTTTTGTACTTGTGTCTTTACTAATGAGAGAGTGACAGGAGAGTTAACCGTTTCCTAAGTGTTGAAGCTTTGAGATTGGCTGTGACTAGTGCCTTGTTTTCACGCTTTGTGTCTGTATGCTACTCTGCCAGAAATGTAGTAGTTTCTATTGCAACCACTGTGTTCTCCAATGTGTTGCGAAACTCCTCCCCTCTGGTAGAAGTTACATGATTAAATAATGTAATGACAGACTTATCACACACAATTTTAATGATAGTAGTAGGAGTATCCATTTATTTATATGTATGAGTAGATATTGGCAATCATATAAATGACTTAATTGGCTTTAACCACCTATAGCATGTAATATTGATCTGGGTTTTGTCCTGACATTGTTCAAGGTGCATGTTCCACAAAACCAGGCAGCAAAAACAGACAACATTAGCCTTTCTTCCATTACTGCAGCGGTGTCTGTATCCAACCATTGAAATCGATTTCTGTGTGTTGAAACCACATCACAATAAAATAAACCGTGGTCTAAGTAGAACAGTTCTATAGGACTCTGGACATCCCTTCAAAGCAGGAAGTAGTTTATCTACCCTGGAAGCTGATATGTAAAATCAGTAGAAATTATTTGGTCCCTGCACAAACTCTTGCTACATGTGTGTTGATTGTTGGTCAAACAACACACAGTAAGACATTGGCTGCTGCCTTGTGCTCCAGGAAATTGTGGTAGGTTTTATTGTTGTCTAAATACCAAACTATTTATAGCTTAGTATTTAATTATTTGATCGAGTTCATTGTAAAACAGTTTCCTCTCTATTTCAAATCAGCCATTTGAAACGTTTTAAGTTAGGACCATCTTTGTCCAAATTTAAACAGGTTCTTGCTTCAAGTCAGCTTCCATTTAAAAAAAAAGGTGTTCCACAATGCATATGTTAGAAAGCATTTCTTCAGTTCCTTCCAGTTTGACCTCGTCAGTGTTTTTCTCTCCTGAAAACAACAACAACAAAACAAGCAAAAACATAAGCAAATGATAGTGTGACAGCCCAACACATAGCTGAGGACTTCGATTCCAGTATCACTTTACAAAAGGGTTATTGAGTTATAGGTCAACAATCAACAGGATCATGTCTTTAAACACAGTGATTATGTCTGTGCTGGAGGTATTCTGTTTCAGGGTGTCTGTCCATCCATCGCATCCTTGTGAACAGGATATCTCAACAAATCCTTGAGGAAATTTGGTCAAATTTGGTCAAAACATTCAGTTTGACTCACAAATTAACTGTTAGAATTTGTGATCATTAAAGGTCAAAGGTGCTTTGTGAATGCAATATTTCCTGAACACGTCAAGGGAGTTCTGTAAAATTTGGTACATACATTCACTTAAACTCAAAGATTAATTGAAATGAATTGTCAAAGGTCAAAAGTAAAGGTCATGGTGGCCTGAAGTTTTTGTGAACATGATGTATCAGGAACACCCATTTGGAATTTCATTAGATCTGGAGAAAACATTCACTTGGACTCAAGGATGACCTGAATTGAATTGGCAGTTAAAATGTAAAGGTCATGGTGATCTCATATTATGGTGAATGCAATAAGTCGAGCACACCAGGAGGGACTACAACCACAGCGCAGTGATTGTAGTATCCTGCTGATATTACAATTAAGCATTATCCCAATGTTTGGCTGGGGTCTTTTTGTTTCTGCATTTTTTTTTAGGTAATCAAGTTTCCTCCCATAGTTCAAAGACATACAGTTTAGCTACACTGGAGACTCTATGTGTATATGTGAGTTTGAATGGTTGCATGTCTGTATGTTGGCCCTATGATGAGATGAGATGTAAATGCCGGCCTGTCCAGGGTGTAGCCTGTCTCTTACCAAACGTCAGCAGGGATCGGCTGCATCTCCCATGGCAACCCTGAAGAATAACTTCTGACATCATTCCCCTCCCAAAAAAAGTCTGGTGTCATCTGTCATTGCTGTCATTAAATCCTTCCTGTATTAATGATTTATTGTGGGAATGTCAGAGTCTAGGAAAAAAAAAGTTTACATTTCTGACACCGAAATGTAACAATGTAAATGAGCTTGCTCGCTGACAGAAAGGCTTCCAACAGTTGTCCAAAGAAAACAAGTGCACTTTTAACAATATATCTGTCAATTCCAATACAGAAATGTGTCTATTTGACAGCACATATATTTATGTGTTTTTAAATTAATTATGGTCAAACTGTAAATGACACTGATGTGTTTTCAGCTGCCGGTGTCTTTGGATATTTGTTTTTGTTCCCAATTACAGCTTAAAGTCTGGCACTGAAGAGCAGGATGCACATAACAAGGACGAACTGGACAGGTCAATGACTTGATGCAGGAAGTGGGATTCTTATCAGTATTCAGCAACTTAAAACCCAATCAGACACATGCAAACAGTTCTGAGGGATAAGGCCTCTGTAGGTCTGTAACTTTTTGACTTCTCTTCAACTTTAGGATGGATCCTATAAAAGTTGATTCCATTTTGGTTCTTCTTCTTATTGCTCTATCACCTCCATGATGACATTTGTGGTTTAAATACATGATCTTCACAAAACCTGTGAACTCTACTGGGTAATGTCTGAATGAGCTCATATAGGAGATCATTCAGAGGATTCACCACAAGCAACATGAGTAACATTCATCTCCTAACTTCTTTACTTAAGAAATGAAGGTAGGGAAAAACAGACAAGGTTTATGGAAATTACTGATGATTAACTCAGACAGAAAGTCGTACAAATTTACTTTCAGAAAAAATGATTTAGATATTTCCCAAGAGAGTCTGTAGAAAATGTCAGTATAATCTGACTGAGACAAGATGTACGGATATAAAATATATATATCGTGCTCCTCTTTTATGAGAAAAACATAACTAAACGATGAAGACTTTCTTTTTCTTGGTTAAAGATATTTCAGTTTAAAAGCAGACGTTGAGTACTTTGTTGTAGTAGAATTGAATATGACTTTACTATTCGTGAAATAAAAAAAATTATATTGTTTTTTATAGCCTTTATGTGTATTGATTCAAATACACTGTATGTATACACTTTGCGGCAGAGTTATTGAAATTATTTTAATTTTAAATATATCTTCAAATTCCGCAAATTGCATTTTCTCTTCCACTGTAAATTTCACCCTTGCACTCCACCATTTGAATGAATGAATCAAAAGTTTATTCTGGAATTTTAGAAAAAAAAACAATAACATCAATTTAAGTGCACATTTTATGTGAGACATAAAAAAGGATCAGTCTATGCATAAGATTTAATGTAAGTAGTAACATTTTTGATTTGGTTGTTAAAGAACTGATGGCTAAGAACCCCAAATCATCATTTCAAAGCTTGTGTTGCCATAAAAGTGAGAGAAACTGAGTTGTGCAGGGAGATGACATGTGACATGTGATGACATCTTTCAGAGATCTAGCTGGTTTGGATAAGAACACTACAGAAGAGTGTCTCAATGTTTCCGTCGTGCTTTATTTAAATTTTTTATTCAAAACTGTTTTGGTCCATCGGCTGTGACACACCAGTTATTCATGAAGTCAAATGCATTAGAGGGAGAAAGCTGTCAAGTAAATATGTTTTACAGTGAAACTTATGACACATTTTACAATATAATAAGGCTCTCACAATTCTATGAAGTTAAAAAAGTATATTAAAAGAAAGTTCAACATATTTAGTCATCGTTAACAAAGTAAAAGAGTGAATTAATTGCTGAATTACATCAAAAGGGAAATTAAAACTTCATCACACATTTTAAATGCAAAAACTGTGTGTCAGAGAGCGAGAGAATCCTGCAATAATGGATAATTAGCAGAGAATGAGCCGGACTCCCGCTGAGCGGAGCTTTCTTCTGCTGATCGACCTTCCCTAGATGTGAAGGATGAGAGAATGTGAAAAAAATTTCAGGAGGATGTGAAGAGATGGCTACAGAGGGGGGTGATAAACAATAAACAGAGCAGGAAGGTACTGATGCTATTTAAAAAAAGAAGATAAGGTGAGAGTGAAGAGAGGAAGAAGGGAGGAGAGGGACTCGTAGTAATTATAGTCATCTCCTCCCCTCAGCTCTTCGGTAAATAAACGAGTATCAATTAGCCATGATGGCTTCCAGTTGCTCGGTTTCACTGCACTAATTAATTTAATCTTTTTATTCTTGCAGCTCTCATCCCTCTTCTCTATTGTCCCTCTTTTCTTCTCTCTCATTTTTATTGTTCTGAAAGTTGGGCCTTTTTGAAGCGTATGTTCTAAGAGACCCTGCCCCACTCACTCAGTTCTTTTTACATAAATAGTCTTTATATTTTAATATTTTAGCTTGAGGTTTTTCTTTGAATGCATTGTCACTGTAAGGGTTGGTTGCTAATGAAATGTTTTACAGGAAGTATCTGACTCACTTGAGCTATTTTCAGTAACGAACTGACCTCCAGAGATCCTCCACAGTTTCTCCAGAGCAGGTGCACGTGTGAACATGGATGTCTGAGTCGGAGCCTGCAGAGTCTTTGTGAGTGCACAGCTGATGATCCCCTGCAGAATTTGCAGCGGGCAAGTGGGCGGGTTGATGGCGTTTCGAACATGTGACAAACACAAAAAATGAAAAAAACTAAAAGAAAACCGTTCCATGGGGAAAAGCAGAGCTAAACGTGAGAAGACACTGATGAAGATGTCAAGAGAGTGTGAGCTGTTGTGAGCGAGCGAGCAGTGAACCCCCTACTGCGTTGTTTATGTGTGAAAGGAGAACAACAAAGAAAATTAGACCCAATTGTCTAGGGATCCTATGCAGGACCTTTCTAAATAAGGCTTTATATTGTTCCAGATAAAATGTCTCTACAACTTGAAGTGTTTTTGTCATCAGTAGCCTCAGCTCACATTAACCACGTAAAATGGGAAATCTCTTTTTTTGTCAGGTAAGGGCGGCTGAACACTAGAGCATTTTCAACTCTTGAACGATTTAAAAACGTGGGAGACATCAGACATGAGAGATTTAACTGATTTTATAATCCCCAGAACGCGCACACTGGATGATTAAGCCAGAAGGTTTAGATCACACACCTGCTGTTTGTAGGGAATTATTTCACAGTTGTGATGCCAGTGACTTGGACAAAAAAACTTCCAGTCAGCTCGCTGTTGCACTTTTCTGACGGAGCCAATTAGGAACATGTTTGATATTTACAATTCGAGTTCGGGGAGGCTCTGACTCACAACGTAGCATTAAGATTTTGTTAACCCCCCCGACACAAAATGATTTGGGCTGATAAACTGCTCTGAGTGACCTCTAGATGATTGTTCGAAGAAGCGGCCTGACAATCGTCTGGATGGTCAAGGTGGAAGTAGACTGATTGGTCTACTTCCACCTTGTTTTTGTGTATTCCTTTGACATTTTTTAAAGATGAAAAGTCAATTACACATTCTTAATTAATCAACATAATTCCCTATATTTATTTTTATAGAAACACATCTGTTTTGTATATCTCTCCTTACGTTAATTTCTTAAATTTGCCTGTTCCCTTCATTTCATATTGGCTCTGTCACAATTCAAACTGAAGCTCCTTTCCTAATCATTTAGAGAATCACGTAGTTTGGGAGATTCTTAAGCAAAATGGACTATTCACACCCTGAATAGTGTGGCTAAGAAAATAAAAGCACAACACAACAAAATTAATTGGCTCTTTTGGTCAGTGTTTTCAAACTACAGTGAATATGTATGTGGGTATGTTTTTTTCACCTCAGTGAGGGGGAGGATTTCCAGGACCTTGAGTTAAGATAATTTTAGTGAAGTACTGTTCCCAAGGTCAATAATGCATATTCATAATCATTCCTCCAGCTATGAAGCTAAACCTCTGTAAATAATAGTTAACTTATCCTCTCTCCTGAGTTCCACAGCACAGACAGCCATTAAAACACTGCCTCTTTGAAGATAATCTTCTATGTTTAACAGATGGGATAAACCCTTTTGTTTTAAGATAAACTCAAATGGGTGCTACAGGTCACACTGAATATTTATATGTACATATAATATAGTGCCTCAATTACATCTTCTTGTAAAGGATTACACAGAAGTTCTATGTAAGTCGGATCATAATGTACTCTGGAAGGATTTGTCCTTACTTTGAGTAGAAGTAACGTGTGCGATTAGACACCAATTAGATACCACCAAAAAAATATGAATTTTGCAAAATTTGGGTATTAGAATCATTGACTTCTTCTCCTTTCTGCTTATATCAGATGAAGATCTCCACGTTTGTATATTACTGTGCTGCAGCCTCATTTTCCCATTCAGCAGCAACATCCTCAGATCTGACTCAACACTACATCTTCCAGTCTTAATTTGCTGGCGTCTGAGCTGCTTCCTGTGGCACCCCGCTGACCGTTGGGCCGAGGATGTCGGACTCTATGAGTCCAGAGATCCTGTGGTTAGTTGAAAAAAGACATGAGTTTAGAATTTCAATGGTTGTGCAGCTAATCCTTAATATTTCACGATGAGGCAACACCAGGAGGCCCTGTAGGTTTCCCCTGTCGACGAAGCCTGGCCCTCCAACTGTGTAACACTGGTTTACTGTAAAGTGTCTGAGTGTGTGTGCATAGCAACTATTGACAACCTGATGTGAGGATATTATCATATTTTAATGTGTGTTTGTGTACATCCAGCCACTGTACACTCCACGATTGGCTGCTACAGTTCAGCTACAGTTCATTAAATACAATATTGACTCTGCTGAATACACACAAGAACACATATGCACACAGTGGAACACACAATTTCTGGCAGTTGGAACACCAGCTCACATCGATCAATGTTGTTGAAATGAAACGGTTCCACACTGATATGACAAACAATTAATTCATGGTTTCTCAACATTGTTATTCAAGAGATGATGTGTTCTATCAGTGGGAGCTGGACCTTTCGAATATTAAATCTTATATAACCGAAGATAATAAACAGCTTGTTGTTGTACTTCATTAGAACTACAATCATTTTGCTAATGTAGCATCATCGAACACTTAAGTTACTATTTAGCTGTTACTGCATATATTTATGTGATGGTAGAATAACTATTGCTCGAATTAGGCAGAGTATTAAATCTGAACAAATGTAAAAAACAGAGTATTTTGGACTCAAAGGTACAACTACCCAGAAATTAAGCCAAAATATCCCGGATATGAATGGTGCCATCGTGCACATATGTGGCCAGTCTTCACAGGACAAGGGGGTGGAGCTGCAGTAGAGGGATGAGAACTACCTAATGTGACAGAAACCATCTTTGAAAAAAAATAATTGACATGTTCTTTTTGTTTGGTTCATGTCTCATCCAGGAACATGAAGGAGGTGGAATTTATGTCCTGTGATGCAGCCAGACACCAGCTGGAGATGGAGATGCTTTTACTCCACTTTTGGATCTATGAATACAACAAAGACACAAAACAATTAAGTTAGCATGATCCACATTAACTTGATCAGCTGAAGCACTTGGGTTGTTTATTAGTGATACAGGGATAGGTTACTAGATCAAGGATGACACATTTAGCTGATTTAGAGCTGCTTATATTTTAGACTCCCAAAACACAAAGTTACACTTGTGGAAAAGGAAGGAATGAAACCAGACAGGTTATCAAGTCAGTGCTAAAAGTGGAGCTGTGGCAGTTGCCACAGCTGACAAGCTTTTTGGCAGGTGTTACATGTATGTCCCTGCTCTGTTAGCTCTGATGCTGAAGACTGAACCTTGCTGACTTATTGATCATGTGTCAGTATCAGAAGACGGTCAGTGGAGCTGCATCAGAAGTAGTCACTACAGGCCACAGGCACTCGGGCAGATTGACTATTTCTTTTAACTCAATCAATCAAGTTTTATTTGTATATATATTCACAAATCACAATTTGTCTTATAGGGCTTAACTGATAATGAGGAAGAAAAGGAAAGAGAAGCTCCATGTGTCATGTGTCTCCCGACATTCTAGGCCAGGGGTATTTAACAAAAATTTAACTAGGTCCAGTTTGAGAAAATTTCTTGAAGCAAAGGTCCGGAAGATCATAATTTCTAACTATTTAGTGTGATATATATTTAAGTAGCCTATTAGTTGTAATGAGGTTACTCTCCTCCACCTTACACAGCTTTTGGGAGCTAAGTTCAGATGAAGGTGCCGATGGCTGAAGAATTAAAGGAACAAACTTGCACCTGAGAAGCAGTGAATTTAAAGCTTGTAAAACAGCAAAACTTTAGTCTGAGTGGAATAAATACTGAAAACAAATAATTCCATTTTAGAAATTTTATTCATTTAAAAAACTGTGGGGATAACAGGAGCAAGTGGCAAGCACCACTGCCACACTGGAGCCCAACATGGGGTTCAACACAGCTAGAGACCGGCAGGCGGAGTGGGAGCTGGTGCGTATGATGGAGGACGTGGTGGCAGTAGGTCAGGTCGGATAAATCCCTGGCCTGAAAATGATGATGGGGGCACCTGCACCACAGAGGATGAAGCAGCGCAGGTGAGAGCTGTTAGCTGAAAGGGAAGCTATCGGAAAGTGAAGCTATCGGAGTGACATCATCAACCGGTTATCTCCCGAAGAAGGCAGAGATGCCTGCTCTGACAGAGGAGAAGAAGCCAGGCTTTTTGCACAGGCGTCTTCTCAAAATGGAAATTATTGCTATCTCAAGTTCTGGCTCTCTTCCAAGAAGGGAACACAGTAGCATCTCTGGACAAGACCACTTCTTACACAGCTCTTTGAAAATGGCCTCGTCAGAGATTATTTTTGAGATGAGAGTTGGGTCAATGTCTTTGACACCGGCCCAGATTCTCTCCAGCATGTGACGCCTTGTGTCCTCATCAGTACAATACACCTTTGCCTCTGTATAGATTCTTGTGACAAGCTTTTCCAAGAGAACACTGATATACTTTTTATATCTGTCCTCTGAAGGTGATGACTGCTGAGATCTTTTCTTCCCTCCGCTGCTGAGCTCTGAAGATGAAGACTGCTTTGATGTCTTCTTCCCTCCGCTGCTGAGTTCTGAAGATGAAGACTGCTTCGATATCTTCTTCCCTCTGCTGCTGAGCTCTGAAGACGAAGACTGCTTCCATGTCTTCTTCCCTCCGCTGCTGAGTTCTGAATCTGAAGACTGCTGAGATCTTTTCTTCCCCTCGCTGCTGAGTTCCGAAGATGAAGACTGCTTCGATATCTTCTGCCCTCTGCTGCTGAGTTCTGAAGATGAAGACTCCTGAGATCTTTTCTTCCCTCCGCTGCTGACCACTGCTATTGTTGACTGCTTGGGTCTTTCATACACTCCGCTGCTGAGTTCTAAAGATGAGGACTGCTGAGATATCTTCTTCCCTCCTCTGCTGACCACTGCTATTGTTGACTGCTTGGGTCTTTCATATGCTCCGCTGCTGAGTTCTGAAGATGAAGACTGCTTTGATCTTTTCTTCCCTCCGCTGCTGACCACTGCTGGTATTGACTCAATGCTTTTGACCTCTAATGATGATGACTGCGATGAGTCGATGGTCATGACTGCGATGAGTCGATGGTCACTCCAGAATTGTTTTCTGCGTTTGAAAGCAAATTCTACAAACTTACATTTCTTTTTCCTTTTCTTTTTTTTTAATCGAGCCACAGTTTCATTAAGACTTTCTGAAAATATCCTTCCTCTAAATCAGGGGTATTCAACTAAAATTTAACGAGGTCCAGTTTGATAAAATTTCTTGAAGCAAAGGTCCGGAAGATCATAATTTCTAACTATTTAGTGTGATATATATTTAAGTAGCCTAGCAGTTGTATCAGCTACTGCATGTACTCAATATCTGAATGTCAAATCAAATGAATTCAGTACGATTCAAAAACTTTTTGACAATATTTATTGTCACATAACATAGAACTGATACATGTATGTGTAGAATTTGCATTCGTAAGGCAGAAAACAATTCTTGAAGTTGGGAACACAAGTCTGTGTCCCGTTTATTTAGTCACTGCGCAACAACAAACAAAATGGCGCTTGACTACCCAGCAAGCCTTGGGCTCGACGTCATCACGTTACCCAGCAGGCACTGGGCTCGACGTCATCACGCACAATAATATTTAAAGGGACACGGTCCCGGCACAGTCTTACTTAACACATTAAATAAATAACGGTATGAAACAGTGTATAGAACTACACTAAGAACAAGGGTGAATTATGTAAGTCACATTCACTACACACGTCCCCCCAGAATTCACCATACAAAAAGAACATCATCGGAGAGGTGGACGTATTAACCGGCCAGAACGGCTTTGTTTTATAGGGGGTTGAGGAGACACTGCCGTGGCAGGTACCCCACTATGACACGGGTGTGGGGCGTGGAGTGTGGAAGATTTGGAAGGAAGGGGAGCAGGGGGTGGTTGCAGAGCTGGAGGACGCCCGCGTCGTGGGGGCTGGGCCAATTCAATGGGCTTAGCCACGTCCAAATGAGCTGGTTTGAGGCGGTCAATGGAGAGTCGCTCCGGTTTACCGCCCATGTCCACCACAAAATGTTTGTCTCCTGTCTTCAAAACACGAAAAGGGCCTTCGTAGGGCGGGCGTAGCGGCCCCCTGTGAGCGTCGTGGCGGATAAAAACATATTCAGCCGTCTGAAGCCCAGCGGGGATGTGCGACTGAGGGAGGCCGTGCTGGGAAGTAGGAACAGGTGCGAAAAGCCTCGCGTTGTCCAATAGCGTGGAACGCTGGAGAGCTGCAGACCAAGGAGCGGTGGAGGTAGGAACAAAATCCCCTGGAACCCGCAGTGGCTGGCCATAGACAAGCTCCGCGGATGAGGATTGTAGGTCTTCCTTTGGTGCAGTCCTGATGCCCAGCATTA
Source organism: Pseudopleuronectes americanus (assembly GCA_038501795.1). NCBI lineage: Eukaryota > Metazoa > Chordata > Actinopteri > Pleuronectiformes > Pleuronectidae > Pseudopleuronectes > Pseudopleuronectes americanus. The sequence goes on from CM076726.1 coordinate 3,578,913, forward strand.
CCCACGGGAGCTTATCGACCCAGTTGCAGTCCTTGAGGCCAGCACGAAGAGAAGCCTTCATCGACCTATGAAACCGCTCACAGAGTCCGTTAGCCTGCGGGTGATATGCAGTCGTGCGGTGGAGTTTCACTCCGAGGCTCTGGGCAACTGCGTTCCACAGCTCAGACGTGAACTGCGCACCCCGGTCAGAGGATATGTCCGAAGGGGTGCCAAAACGGGCAACCCAGGTGCCGATAAAAGCCCTTGTCATCTCAGCGGACGCCAACGATGTCAGCGGCACAGCCTCAGGCCAACGGGTGGTCCTGTCGACCATGGTCAACAGGTAGGTGAAACCATGAGAGGAGGGCAGAGGGCCAACCAGATCCACGTTAACATGATCAAACCGCCTCTCAGGCACCGGGAAAAACTCTAAAGGGGCTTTGGTGTGACGGTGTACTTTGGCCCGTTGGCACTCAAGACACGTGGTAGCCCAGTCTCTAACGTCCTTTTTGAGGCCGTGCCAAACGAACTTCGCCGCCACCAGCCTCTGTGACGCTTTCGAACCAGGGTGGGAGAGACCATGGATGGCATCGAAAACGCGTCGTCTCCATCCCGTGGGAACGATTGGCCGAGGACTGCCTGTCGAGACGTCACACAGGAGCGTGGTGTCAGCCTCACCAAAAACCACGTCCTCAATTTTCAGACCAGTAGTCGAGGTCCTCAAAATGTGTACATCCGGGTCTGTGATTTGGTCTGCTGCCATGCGGCTGTAATCCAGACCAAGATGGACAGCCCCTACCACAGCTCGTGACAGGCAGTCCGCCACCTGGTTGTCCTTACCGGCAACGTGCTGCAAATCCGTGGTGAACTCGGAGATGTAAGATAGATGACGTTGCTGGCGGGCGGACCACGGTTCGGCCACCTTGGCCATGGCGAAGATCAGCGGCTTGTGGTCGACAAAAGCAGTGAAGTGACGACCTTCCAGTAGGAAACGGAAGTGTCTGATGGCAAGGTAGAGACCCAGCAGCTCCCGGTCGAAAGTGCTGTATTTACGCTCGTTGGCGCGCAGTTGGCGGCTGAAGAAAGCAAGCGGCTGCCAGGCCCCTCCTACCCACTGCTCATAGACGGCACCGACAGCGTAGTCCGAGGCGTCCGAGGTGATGGCGATGGAGGCTGTGGCAGAAGGATGTGCCAGCATGGTGGCGTGCGCGAGGGCAGTCTTTGTGTCAGCAAAAGCCCTGACCCTGTCCTCAGTCCAGTCCACAGTGTGCGCGGGTTTGCCTTTTAAAGCCTCGTGCAGGGGCTGCATGAGCAGAGCGGCTCGAGGGATGAAACGGTGGTAAAAATTCACCATCCCGAGGAACTCCTGCAGGGCTTTCACAGTGAGCGGGCGTGGAAAACGTGTGACCGCCTCCACCTTTGATGGGAGAGGGACAGCGCCGTCCTTGTTGACTCTGTGTCCCAGGAAATCAATGGTGGAAAGACCAAACTGGCACTTGGCAGGGTTGACAATCAGGCCATGTTGGTTGAGCCGCTCGAAAAGTGTTCGGAGGTGCATCAGGTGCTGAGATTTGGACGTGCTTGCCACCAGGATGTCGTCCAAATATACAAAAAGAAAAGGCAAATCACGTAAAACAGAGTCCATTAGGCGTTGAAAAGATTGGGCTGCGTTTTTAAGTCCGAAAGGCATCCGTAAGAACTCAAAAAGGCCGAACGGCGTAATCACTGCTGTTTTTGGAATGTCCAGTGAGTGCATAGGCACCTGATGATAGCCCCGGACGAGGTCAACCTTAGAAAAAATCACCATACCAGCCAGGTGTGATGAAAAATCCTGTATGTTCGGGACTGGGTATCGGTCAGGTGTCGTTGCCTCGTTAAGCCGCCGGTAGTCACCACATGGACGCCAGCCGCCACCAGGCTTGGGGACAATGTGAAGGGGTGATGCCCACGGGCTGTCGGATCGGCGGATTATTCCAAGACGTTCCATGTTGGAAAACTCAGCCTTAGCAACGGCGAGCTTAGTTGGGTCGAGGCGCCGAGCACGGGCGTAGACGGGTGGACCAGTAGTGGCGACGTGGTGCTCCACACCATGCTTCACGGCAGATGCGGAGAAAGTGGGCTGAGTGAGTGCTGGAAAATCAGCCAGTAAACGGTGGAAGTCGTCCGAGGTGGAGAGCATGCTGGACAGTCGTATGGAGTCAGCTCCGCTGAGTGTGCACGTATAAGAACAGAACGTGACGGCGTCAATCAAACGGCGGTTCTTTACATCCACCAACAGTCCATGCGCACACAAAAAATCTGCGCCAAGGAGGGGAACGGCGACCTTTGCCGTGACAAAATCCCAGCCAAACCGATGCCCTCCGAAACACAACTCAATGTACCTCAGTCCATACGTGCGGATGGGGGTCCCATTAGCCGCTTCCATAGGGGGGCCGTGGCTGTCTGTCACCATATCTAAACTGGATGCAGGCAGGACGCTCCGCTGTGCACCCGTGTCGCACAGGAAACGTCGTCCGGAGATGCTGTCCCGGATAAAAAGCAGCCTGCCGACGTGGCCGACACTCATGGCCACTACTGAGCGCCGGCCCTGGCGTTTCCCAAACCCGCCAAAGCTGCACGGCGAACGGCATTTAAGAGCCTTCAGTCCAAACTTCTCATGGTAAAAGCACAATCCTGAAGAAGACTGCTGGGGGCCTGAAGACTGCTGCCGACCTGAAGACTGCTGACGACGAGAAGAGGTTGCAGCGATGAGGGTGGAATCCTCCACTGTCACAGCAGCGACGTGCGTGGGATGAAACGCGGCCATGACGCGGTGCTCTTGACCCGCCAGGAAAAATTTATCAGCCTCTGCAGCCAGTTGCCGACAGTCAGTGATTGTGGTGTTGGCCAACGCAGCTCTGACTTGGGAAGGTAGCTGACGCAGGAACAGATGGGTAAAAAGAAAATCGGGACTGTGCCAGCCCAGGAGATCCAGCATACGGTCCATGAGCTCAGAAGGTTTGCTGTCACCCAGTCCTTGGAGGGAGAAAAGCCTGTTGGCTCTCTCAGCGTCGGACAGTTCAAAAGTCTTTAATAGGTGGGCTTTGAGCGCTGCATACTTCTCCGTAGCTGGAGGGTGTGTTAGGAGACTCACCACTCGGGAAGCTGTTGCATTTCCTAGAGCTGACACAACATAGTAGTAACGGGTTGTGTCGGCGGTTATCTCCCGTAATGCAAACTGCGCTTCAGCCTGAGCAAACCATGCCGACGCCGATGATTCCCAGAATTCGGGGAGTTTGAGGGCAACAGCGTTCGCGGTCATGGTCGAGTCGTGTTTGCGAATTCGCCAAGCAAACAAACGTCGGGGTCACCAATGTAGAATTTGCATTCGTAAGGCAGAAAACAATTCTTGAAGTTGGGAACACAAGTCTGTGTCCCGTTTATTTAGTCACTGCGCAACAACAAACAAAATGGCGCTTGACTACCCAGCAAGCCTTGGGCTCGACGTCATCACGTTACCCAGCAGGCACTGGGCTCGACGTCATCACGCACAATAATATTTAAAGGGACACGGTCCCGGCACAGTCTTACTTAACACATCAAATAAATAACGGTATGAAACAGTGTATAGAACTACACTAAGAACAAGGGTGAATTATGTAAGTCACATTCACTACATATGTATGATTGCAGACATGTATAATGTTCTCTCATTAACTAAATAAAAGTAGGACCGCATTTCAAAATAAGACAAAATAATATATAATATGCATTCTTTGACAATCCCTCCATCAGTAAATGGCTTTTTGTGTCGACCCAAAATCCAAGCAACTCTGAGGGAACGATCATGAGCACGTTGATGGGCAGTGAATGAGTGGCTCAGGATCCTGGTGGACTGGTCATATTGGGCTCTGAGACAACTTATTTTCTGTGATCTTCAGATTAAAGTTGGTATGTTTGTTCAAAACCTTTATGTTTTTTCTCAAAATAGCGTTTCACATTGGCACTTAATGAGTGCCACAGTTTCTGATCATGTGAGACACACAGGTTTAGTGCTCCCAGTGGGAAGTATGAACAGAAATGAGTCTGTCCATTTCGGGTTAAGTGCTCTATTTTCGCTGTTCACTTTTCTTTTTTTGGAGAGCGCCACTGTTCCTTACATTTCTCTCCTTTTCTCCAGCTCACTCCTCTTTATCTCTCCCCGAGTTTTCTCTAACTGTATCGCAAAAAAAAAGAAGCGCTCCGTGAGGTTTTAAATCATAACCTTCTGTTTTGGCTGTAGGTCCGCCAGCAACTCCACCTCCTAAGCCAGAGTCTGGAGGAATGTGAGTGTTCATATCACTAGGGGAGTAGATTCTGTCATGTTCTGTCATTTTAGTTTGTTGAGTTCAGTCTCTTTATGTTTTCTGTTTCCTGTTTTATTTTGTAGTCTCTGTTCCTTGTGTGTTCCTGTCTTTACTTCCTGTCAGTGATTGTCTTCCCCAGTCCTCATGTGTTTCACCTGTGGTTAATTGCCCCTGCCTTTCCCCTCTGTGTATATAGCCTCAGTCTGTTCTTCTCTTTGTCCTTGTCGGATCGTCTGTTGTTCTCACTGGTTTGTTCATGCTTCTTGTGTCACTGCTCTTCTTGCTTCTTGTGTTGTTGCTCTTCCTTCTTGCATTTTTGCTGTTCTTGTTCTTGTTGTTCCATGGTGTAGTTCTTCTACCGGCTGTCCTGTGTTCCTGTCCTGCCTTGTCCTGATTCCCTGAGCCTCTTCACCGTGAGTCCCTTGTAGCCTCCTTGTGTTTTTGTACTCTTCTTGTCTTTCCAGTTTTTCCACTCCTTAGTGTTTATGTTTGTCTAGTTAAAGCCTTTTATTATATTAAATACTCTTTTGTTGAATACCTCTGCATCTGGGTCCATCTCCCTTCTTCAAACCGTGACAGATTCATTTATGGTGACATATTCTTCGGGATGCAGCCAGGTCTCAGTGAGGGACAGTAAGTCAATATTAGGATCTGAGACTAATTCATTAACTAAAACAGCCTCTGATCACAATGATCTTACGTCTAAGGGTCAACATTTAATTGTCTTGCTTTGTTGTGTTGTGACAGAGGTTGTGTTCATTTTTAATTAGGCCTTCGTGTGGAATTCTTCATCTGTTTGTTTGAATAATTGAATGGGACGGGGGCGGACACGGTCTCTAGGGGGTTGTGGTTGTGTGAATGATCTAAAAGCAGTGCAGAGAAGTGTGTAAGACTGCAGCTCTGCGTCCAGGTCTCAACTCTGGGTTGTCATTTTTGGGTTACATGAGTTATAGTCCTAGATAAGAGATCTGCTATTTCCCATGATGAAAGCGATCTCTCCTCAAAAGACCAGGTTTCCTCTAGAAAGTTGTCCAACTGTCTACAAAGCCCACATCGTTTGACAGACACCATCTCGACAGCCAGCGGTTAAATGTCGTATTATCTTAAGTATAATGTAAGACTTATGTTAAAAGAGGAATTAAACATGCAGCAGAGGACGGCTTGGTAATGCTTCAGCTCTGTGATGTTTTGTCTTGCTTGCCTTGAGCTTTTCTTTGTATAAACAGAGCGGACAAGGATTATGAGTGTTTGTTCGAGTGCAACTCTCTCTCCAGACAAGATCAGAGTCAGATGCAGCTCATGTAAACTGTGGCACAGGGTTTGTTTTGGACAAAACTGTATATACTCCCATTTCCAGTCCTGAGTCTGTCCAATGGCCGGTTTAAAGAGCTGCTAGCTTGGGTTGGTTGTGTGATTTGTCTCCGGTGAGTTTCATTCTCAATGCTGTAACATTGCGTAACAAGAGTTTTCTAAATATGTAAACTCAAGTGCCTGAAGGGAATGAAGCGGATTAGGCATCTATTGTGTTGCCTGGTGCAAGTTAAGCAAAGTGTGAATTCATACGTGTCTTTGCATTGACTTTGTAAATAATCTCATAGTGAATAAACTTGCTTATATCATGTATTCTATCTTTATTTACAGTCTATGTTGCTCTAGCACTGTTACTGATACATTGCCACAGCTTCCCTGCTCCCCTGATATGCATCTTGTAAATGATCGTTCACGTGCACCTTTTAATATAAGTTGATGGGTAAATGAAATAGTTTAACAGTGTCATCATTCTGTAGTTTTTCCACCAGAAAATAGAGAGTCATGATAAACAACAGAAATAAAGTGTGTTTATTATAATGTAAGACGTTTAAATAAGATTAATCTCGTCCATCATATCATTCTAGAACCTGTATTGGGTTTAAGATTACAAAAATAGTTTGTAAATAAAAAAGGAAAAAAGCGTCCATGGGTGATAAGGTCAACATTCTGATTTTTTTTTAAATAATCGTTCTCATTTAACTTAATGCCGCTCTAATTCGAGCTTTAAACGAGTAACAAGAATCTGCAGTGCAAAAACACCAGACTAAGTTAAATTAGAAAAAAAGCTATCACCACTGCATATTTTAATAAATTATTATTTAGATAATAAGTTCAAATATAGCCATTTTTAAGGCTATAGTGTAACATGTCTTGACTTATGGCGGCACATAAACTAAAGATATGATTTGGAGCTTTTGTGTCTTCTTTGCCATTCTCACGTCCTCAGTTTCTTCTTTGCCTGCTCGGGTGTGCCCTGTGTGCTCTGAGCCTGTTTGAAAAGTGATGTTCTGTTTGTTCACTTGTCTGTCATTTGTTGCGTCTGTGTGTTTAAAAGGAGACAAACATGGCATCATAGAAAACCCCACTTGTCACTGGCAAAATGCTGTAAACCCGCAGTGACATCTCGCCAGCCAAAGGCTACACACACACGGGCACGCTTGCACGTGCACACACACACACACACACAGCTGGCACAACAAACATTTGGCTGACTCTCATCTCTCATCTCGACGTCTGAGACTTCCGCTGAGCGACTGTTTGTCTCTGCTGAGATTACTTGGATTGATCAGCACTGCCACATCCAACACTTCAAGTCTCTCTGTGAATTTCCCTCTGACATGTTTTCCCTCTCTTTACTCCTCATTGGCTGACACGTCTCCACCTGAAGTTGCTTTCTGTTTGATTCTTCAGTGGGAGATGGGAAAACATTGACCTACAAGCCTGGATGAGGAAAGTAAAGATACTGCTTCCAGAATGCAGGCGAGAGGTTTTTGCACAGGAATGGATTAAATGTGCATTTTAAGCTCACATGAATCTCTGTGCAAATATGTGTTCAAATGATTCAGCAGGATGGGTTATGTCTGCAGAGTAGAGATCTGGCTGGAGTCATCAGAATTGAAACTGTACATCATATGTAGATTAATGAGAGATTAATTAGAGAGGCGGCGGACTAGTGGCAGAAACTTGGACTATGGGCAGAAAAGGTCTCTGGTTCGTCTCTGGTTCAACTCCACGGAGTGAAAAATCCAAGAGGATTCTCCCTACCCTGTCTAGTGCCCCTGAGCAAGGCACCTTACTCCCTCAACATCTGCTCCCCGGGCGCTGTACATGGCTGCTCACTGCTCTGTGTGTCCTGCACCAGATGGGTTAAAAGCAGAGGATACATTTCCTAAAAACTGCATGAGTGTGTCTGTGCATGTCCGTGCATGTGTTTGGGATAAATAAATGTATCTTAATCTTATCTTAATGGGGGAAAATGAAAATTCCACATCTCCACTTCAGCACCACTATCTAAAACATGAAGCCAGAGATGAACGCTGCTATCTTGTGCATTTTGAGCCAGAATCTGCATGGTAGGGATCAGGGGATGCAGCCGCAGTAGTGAGGTCTCACTAAGGCTGATCCTCTGTATTTTCCCCAGAGGAGGTACACGTGTGAACCCAGATGTCTCGGTGAGGGGCTCAGCAGTTTCTGTGGACTCTCTCCCCCTGGCCTCCCTCTTCACCTTGAAGTGAGAGGGAGCGACCGACATACTGAACATGTTCACCCCCAGTCTAAGATCTGTCTCTCTTTCATATTGCAGGACAGATTCCATCGGGCATTGTAAACTGTATCATGACTATACTTCTCCAGACAGTGATGTCCTGTGTGTGGCTGACTGACCCAAAGCTCAACTGAACTAATTAATGACTGGATGGTTTCGGCAAGTGATACATTTCTGTTCATTCGCCTCAATGATTTGTTTTACAGATTAAAAAAAACCTAGATCGTACTGAAACACCAAACTGAAAAGTGTCATTAAGCAATGTTAAAGTGAATGTTTGGCTTCAGGGTCACTTCATCTAACAGGCTGTGGTCTGATACAGTGCAAATCTTCTCCCTGTCATTTGATTAAGTTGTGTTAAGTCACTCTCGCTCTGTGCATCAGTCGTACCTGGTTTGTTCCCTCTCCTCCTCTGTCTCCACACCCACCAGTAATAGTGAATACATGGCTTCACTCCTCTGCCAGGTGCTGTGTCATGCCGTCCATGCTGTAATGATCCAGACTCTTTTTATTGTAATCCCGCCCTCCCTGTGTTGCGAACCACTCATGACTTTCTGAACTGCTCCTCTTGGACTCGGCCATCTCAGACTTCCTGTCGCCCGCTGAACTTTCCTTTTACCTTAACGGCTCCTTCTCCAGGTTCCTGCTCGCCCTGTTTCCCAGAGCCGCCACTGGTTTAATGATGTAAGTACAGGGTCATAAGTGCATTTCAGGCGTCTCACAGTTAATAATAGGTGTTATGGATGTGTTTCATGAAATAAACCAATTAGAGTGCCATCTCCCATTCCCCTCTCTGCAGAAGAAATGGATCTCTCTCTCTCTGTCTGTGTGTGTGTGTGTGTGTGTGTGTGTGTGTGTGTGTGTGTGTGTGTGTGTGTGTGTGTGTGTGTGTGTGTGTGTGTGTGTGTGTGTGTGTGTGTGTGTGTGTGTGTGTGTGTGTGTGTGTGTGTGTGTGTGTGTGTGTGTGTGTGTGTGTGTGTGTGTGTGTGTGTGTGTGTGTGTGTGTGTGTGTGTGTGTGTGTGTGTGTGTGTGTGTGTGTGTGTGTGTGTGTGTGTGTGTGTGTGTGTGTGTGTGTGTGAAAAACAAGTGTGTTCTCTCATTTTCATTGCTCCTTGTTACCATCTCAATAATGCGTCCTTGGAATAACACTGAACCTCCCTTTGACCTCTAACCAGGTTGTTGTTGGTCAAATGCCAACTTGCTATCTCCTGCCTCAGGATACCAATGTATCATCCACACCTCGTTTTCAGACCGACCCGGACATGGGCACTGAAGATCGAAGGGAAGGGAGCGATATTAAAGCTTCTTACAGCAGAGCTTCATTGATGAACCCTGTTTCTGTTAGAGAAACCATAATAATTTATGTTTTTCATGTTATGTTTCTATCTGCTTTAAAGACAGAGAAATACTAGTTTTTGCAGACAGCAATTCTGTCTGTTTCGGGAGGATTTTTTTTTACAATACTTGTTCTAATAGGTTGTAGAACAAGGTTTTAATTGGGCTATTAAGTCTTAATGGGAAAATCCAAATGTGGGCGCTGGATGGTGATGCTGAACGGATTTATTCTCAAAATAGTCAAAACTGTTTATTCAAGAGTTTCAAGATTCAAGGGATCTTTATTGTCACTGTACTGGTGCCAACACATTTCGTGTGGAGCGAACCTGTAGATGCCCAATTGGTAACACACACATATTAAAATTAAAGCATAAGAAGAAAGTGAGTTATTAAGATGGCTACAATTAATTGCTTAGTCTCATCTCATTGATCACACTGTAAGACACAGGATTATCTGCTTGTTAAATGAGTTTTGTAGAGCAATACAGACACCACACTGCACAAACTCACCTCATTATACTGCAACTATTTAATGTAGCTACACAAAAGATTATTACTTTCTCATTTTTGTGGCAGGTCATCCACTTTCATTTTCTTATTTCTATTCATGTCGACTAAATGAGAAGAGGCTGTGTCCATCAGGACAACAAGTGAAAATACTCTTTTGAAAAGGTAGCACTAATGCATCTTCTTGAAAATGAATGAATTAATTACTGAGGAAACAACAAGACTGGATAACTGTTTACAGATGTTTCTTTTTCCCGCCCACTGACCCCAAGGCTGTTGTTGTCCCTGTCAAATTTAATTATAACTAATTTAACCTGACATTTGCATTAAGCCAGGTATCATTAATCAGTTGCAACATTTTGTCAAACACAGCAACAGAGACTGAAAATCTACAAAATCCTCATATCAAGAGAAAGCTGTGAGTGTGAGTTCGAGCCAAAATGAAATTCACACTTCACAGAAGCAGAATCTGTTTGCACCCGTCCATTTAAAATATGAATATAAAATAATATACTCCTCGTAGGCGCAGATCATTTTAAAACCAGACTCTAATAATCTAGTTTCTCAGTCAATGTTTGACACTCACTATGCACGTGGAAAATCATGATGACATGACTGTGACTGAATATTGAATTTAAAATGACAGAAGGAGCAGAGTGCAGGGAGGACTGTAGAGGGAACACTGACATGTTGTGTTCGTTTTGCAAGTCCTCTGACATTAACTCTACGCGTACGCCAGATGCAATATGACCAGTAGGGGCAGTGTAGTGGTAGTGTTAGGGAATGTGACAGGGTCAGGGGTCAATAGGCACAAAAGCAGCGACAACAATGGCAGAAGGTTTTGAAGACAAGCTTATTGATCAAGTCCACGATTACCTGCATCTGTACGATGTTTCATTGCCACTGCACAGTGACAAATATGCTTTTCAAAGTAGCTGGCGACAGGTCAGTTCCATTTTAAAAGTTGACTTGGAAACCTGTAAAAATAAACGGAAAAAGTCAACCATTGTTTTCTAATCTTTGGATTTATTATATTTAGAGGACTGGCGTGTGGATACTAATAATAACTATAATAATAATCTTACAGTTGCTGTTTAAATACTAATTGAACACGGCCTTACTTCCAGTCTACTCATGTTTAATATTTTGTCTTGACTAATCCTGAGAGCTCCCAGGAAGTCAATTACTGAGGCTGTGTACTAGCTGCTCTTGTTTACAGTCATTTGTAGTGATGACTGTCAGTGGGTTAGGGAGGAAAAGCAGAGATTAGCCTCATTTCTTTTCTCTGCTATATTTGGTCTCACTCTGTGGTTTGCAGATTAAGAGTAATTTGCTAATATTGTTTTGTTTGCATATGTAAGTCGATGAATTAAACCATAGAGGCCACCGCAGGGTGTTTTCTTTGAATGAGGCTTACTAGCACATGGCAGAGAAGATTTTCATCTTATTCTATAAATTGGACAAATATTAATAAACATGTGCACTTGTAGCTTATGTGCAACCAGGGTTTTTACAAATTTGAAGCTAAATCAACCTAATACATATCATGATGATATGGTGACCACACCGTCTTAAAACCAGTTCTAATCTAAATGGGTGTCTTCCTGAAGTTATTTGACGTTTAGTTGAGGCCTTAGCCCTCTCCGAAGCTTCTGTATTGATTGGTTTAGAATCCACACCAAAAGCCTCAGTTTTATTCTGTTCTGATAAGTTGATCAATATGCATTCAGTTTTACTCAATATGCAGCAGCACATGAGGAGTTAACACACTCTGCACTCCAGGAGGAGAAGCAGTGACATTTGGATAATAAAAAGTATCATAACGAATGGATGATTTGATCACTTCAGTAATGAGTGAAACCATGGAAACTCCTGCAAATTTATGTCTGAACTCAACAGGATTTAATGGCTCATTCATTTATTATTATTGTTCATTTCCTTCTGTTCCTGTGGTTTGTCTCATGTCGCTGCTCCGTCATTTTTATATATTCCTCCCTCCTTCCTTCCTTCCTACCTTCCCCTCATCTACGGGGGCTCTCAGTTCTCCATCTTTTTCTTTCTATTTATTTCATATCCCAGCGTTTTTCGCAGTGGGAGACAGATGGTTGGTCCATCATGGCCGGACAACTAATTTCCTCTGATATTTACTCGTGTCTCACAAACACACACACACACACACACACACACACACACACACACACACACACACACACACACACACACACACACACACACACACACCACACACACACACACACACACACACACACACACACACACACACACACACACACACACACACACACACACACACACACACACACACACACACAGAGTCACTAAAATACGCTCTTCCACAGCTAATAACAGAATGTGTCAAACACTCACTCCTCACTTCCTGCTCCCACCACTAAAACACACACTCACAGGAGGGTGACGCACTGTTTCCATCACTTGCTCTAACAGCAGCACCACACACTTTATGAGCTGTCGTGTCTCTGACATGATGGAAAACCCATGAATGTGTTTTTCTAAAAAGTGTGAAGAATCCAAGATTAATGCTGTATGCAGATTCCCCCTAAGGCAGCTGTGAGAGCTTCACATTGACAACAGAATGTTATTGTCAAGATGAAGCGCTGTGAGCAAATACACTCATTGAGACCTGCTGTGTGTTTGTTAATGACGCTTCATGCCACTGTGATGTGTGTCTGCTATCAGCAGGTGTCTTTACAGCCTCCGAGTATTGAGTCTCACAAAGCAGAAACAATAGTGTAGTCGGAGGTGGTGATGGAACATGTACAAATCTCATAATCTCATCATTTAACAATGAAGGAGATTTCTCCTGCAAAGAAAACACACTCATGTATTGAATGGCAGGCGTTGCAGACATTTTAGTAAACAATGCCTCTCATAATTGTTTCTGTCATATTCAGTCATATATGACAAAGGACAACAGTGAATCTTTACATCACAGAACATGTGACACTTTGGCAACGTTGCTCGAGTATGAAGGAAACCATTCATGTGTTAACTCCCAACTAATCGTCTCACAAGTCCTTTAGAAGGCCGTGCTGGGAGGCGGAGCTGAAAGACACACCTACCTACCCCCACAAACATACCACATACCAATTAGCTTGGTACGACTACGTTAACCAGGTTGTCTAGCTATGGGCTATGGCTCCAACACACTGTAGCTACAGAAATGTATGAAATATGAATTCCCTGGGGGCTGTGTCTGCTGACGGCTCTGATAGTGTTTGTGAGAGAGACAGCCGAGGGGCAGGAGCGAGGAGGGGGGGGGGCTCTGAATGGTAGACAATGTGCTGGTTCAGTGCTTCGGTTTCTTCATGGATTTGATAATGAGCGCATCTTTCCAGTTTCTCACTCACGAGTGGTCACTGGTGAAGGGGGGGTGGCCCATTGATTAGAGGGTGTTGACTTTCCAAGATATACTGTTTATAGACGTCATGACATCGATTTTTTTCCAGTCAGTTGGCTATATGTTAACATTGGCCCTGAGAGATCTAAGACTGTTGGACACGCTAGGTGAAGCATGTTCAACCAATAAATGTAGATTCTGTATAAATTGAGATGTGATTTGAAAAACAGCTTTGAACAGTTAAATAATTGAGTTTATAGCTCAAAGAACAAGTTTAAGGTGTCAGTTTCTCTTAAATGGATTGAAGTAGTTGCTAAGCAAAAAAAGAACCCTCTCTCCATGGACTTATGTCCATCATTCAGTCTGGGACAGATGAGTTGTAAATATACAGTGCTGAATTAGACATGACTAATTCAGTGCTGAGATAACCGCAACAAAACAAATAAGTCATCATACTTTTTCGGACAGAATAAATGTGCTTTTAAACTCACTTCATCAACTTAGGGAGAACAAAGTATCTTTGTTGTGACGTCCACTCAGGAGGTTTGTGCGATATCAGCAGCAACTTTATGCATCATTATCTTGACAAAACCGAACATGCCACAGAAAGGCTGCAGTGTGCAATTTTAATTTCTAAATGAATTTTTCTGCTCCTTGACAGGAGGAGGTGTGTTACTATATTATAGATGTGACATACTTTTTCCATTATCAGAATTTTTGAAATCTGTTTATAAAAAGAAGAAAAGGGAATTTAATAAGAATTAACTGTCAAACTTCATACTTTTCCTCAAACTCCCACTTGCAACACACACACACACACACACACAAAGCCTGAAAATCGTTCATGTCCGTGCTGCCTTTTTTAAACTCAGGTAATTTCTGTCGGAAGCCATGTCAAATGCTTTTGCTTCTCATTTTTGTTAAGTTTCAGGATTTTTGTCACCCTATGTTCCATAAACAAAAGCTACACATTTCTGTGTGTATAGCTGCAACCATGTCTCCTATTAAGGATGTCTCTCTACAGCTAAGCTGCAACACAAATAATAATTTAAAGAAATATTTGTCCTGTATTATTACATTACTGAAGCTGAAGCCTTTATCCAAAACTACTTACAATAAGTGCATTCCACCTTGATGGTACAAACCCAGAACAACATGAATCAAGCAAGTACAATTTTCTTCAAGAAAGCCAAACTACAAAGTGCTGCATGTAAGTGCTACTGAAGTGCTCCTTTTTTAAGTCACCAACATTTTGTTCAGGCTTGTTTGGCTGCATATGTTTGGGCCTGAGTAACTCTTGGGTTTAGGCAACAAAAGTACTTCGGTAAAGGTTATAAAACATTGTTGTTTTGGTTAAATTAAACTTGTTAAAATGTGTTAAATCAGAACATGATTTTTACCTTAAAGTCCTCATCAGTTTTTTAATATGTTTACTTTTCCCCCTTGTGATCTTTATATGATAAAATTAGGGCTGTGAAATGATTAAACATTTTAATCAAATTAATTACAGGTTTCTATGGATTAATCAGGATTAATCACATTACCAATTTTCTCGGTATATTTTGTGAGAACAAAAAATATTTATTCATAAATAAACAAAACAATGGTGCTGCAACTCAGCAGTTATTTTGCAGTTCTCTTTGCTATTCCATATGGAACATTCATCCTAAACAGAATTTGGGCTTCTTAGCCATTGTATGGGTTAATACAACTTTTTTCTTTTCTTTTTAAATCAAACAGAAATTATTTAGGCCTCTTAGCCATTGTTTTTATAGTATGGTTGAACATTTTTCTATTTTTTGTCAAACAACCAATCACCACACCATGGTACAATGTAATACCTCTACAGGCCCTCTTAGCTAGTCTTCCTTCAGCCACTTGGTGAGGCAAACTAACTTCTTCACATTCTCTGACAGTAAAGCTGACCGCTTCTTTTGCACAATGTGTCCTGTGAGTGAAGCTGGTTTGGCGGATTCCACTTGAACGCCCCTCGCCAACCAACTCATGCTCCGTGTTTAAGCGGCTTTGCTCCGGTGAAACAATAACGTCTTCCCGCAGAGTGTGCATATCACCTTGGTTTTATTGAATGTTCCATCTTTGTTTTTTTGGAGCACGATCTCCTCATCCAGAAGGTGATGTGTGTTTGTTTGAATAGCAGCTGCCGTCTGACTGCATTAGAGCGGTGACTAGTGCAGAGTGGGCGGAAATGTGGGTAAATTGGAAGATCCTTCTGCGCATGCGTTAAATACGTTAAAAAAATTAACGAATTAATCCTGTAATTTAATCATAACGCGTTAACGCGTTATTTTTCACAGCTCTAGATAAAATATATATTTTGAGCAAAATAAGCCTCCACATTATGGACAGACAGCAAGGGTTTGAGGTGTCACAAACCAAATTAACCAATCCTGTCATTTTGTGGGTGGGGCTCAGTAGCTGGAGAAGGCTCTTTGGCTGCAGGTGAGCTGTGAGGGTGTAGAGAAGAGGAGCAGGGGTCATATTAACATTTTCAGATCCAAGCAATGATGTAGAGTTCTACTTAGATTTCATCACGAACCTTTGAATAAGGAATTTGGAGGAAAAAAAACTGTTAGTCGAAACACTCCCATCAAAAGCTGTGACCAGAGAAACTCTGTGTTTCACTGATCGGCTGCTTCATGTGAACGAGCTCTATACTCACTACATGTGTCGCTCTGATCAAGCGGGTGTGGGCAGGTCTGGGTACATGGAGCAGGTCATTCTGCACATGCGTTAATGTGTAAAATTACGGATCACTTCCACAAATTCACCATCCCGTGTTAACCCGTTAATTTTGACAGCCCTAATATATATATTTCCTACTTCACAAAAATATGGTGTTGTCGTTTAGTTGTATTGAAACAAAATTTTGCAGCTGATATAATTGTTGTAATGCTATCTTTCATAATGATTCTTCCTGACTGATAGGTAAGGGTTAGGATGTTATCATAAAATTCTTTGGCTTTCTTTGACTACCTTGCAGCCACAATTTGGCATGGGCCATTTGGGCTGTCAATCACAGAGAAAGCTGTCAGTCAATCTGCAGCTGACACGTGTAGGACAAGTGAAATCAGTGGTGTGGAAAGGAGAAGGCTGAAGCGGCTGAAGGAGGCATGTGAAGGCTGGATACAGCCTGGAGGACGTCCGTCAGCACAGACACTTTATCTTAGATCTAACTCTTTCTTCTAACTGTGTGTGTGAGAGAGAGACAAGAAACCTGATTACAGAAACACAGTACGATAGTGTTCTTCACCTAAATGACAAGTAGTTTACGGACACATTTAACACACACACTTGCAGTCACCTAAACAGAGTGACACACACACACATTGACAGTCAGGACATTCTGAGGTGTTCTTTATGTATATCGTCTCTTTTCTCCTGAAGGTGCAGCCTCTAACAGCTCTGGTAACCAATCAGGATGTAGGAGAGAAACTCAACAGATCTGAAATCAGATTTCAGCTGCCATTAATCTCTGAAGCCGGACACTAACAATAACAGTACCTACGGGATTCAGGTGTTGATTGATGAATGGCTGCAAATACTCAATATCTTTAACTGTTTAACCGAAAGTAGAATGGTTGCATTACTACATCAATGCAGATCAGTTTTTGAATATGCAACTGTAAAGGCATCATAAAAAAACTGTCAATAAGGTACAGAGCAAAACAACACCACCATTTACTGTGGTCTGAAAAATACCATCACTAGGAATCAACATCCATCTGATACACTGTCAGCATAACATCAGCATTACAAGCTGTTGTATTAGATTATGCTGTATTACACAGGGCTTTAACAAAACAGATTTTCCGTGTAGAGTTTTTGCATGACATCAATTTTTTTCCATTTTTTCAGCAACAGATTAGTTCTCTGATAGCTTCCTGAATACCAGTTCCAAGAATTAAGATCATTTAAAGAAAAGACTAATTTTAAACTTATGTGCAGTTGGGACAAGATGATTATACAATTGCATCTTTAAAATATACTTTTGTTCAGATTAAAGATTTGTTCATAGATCAAAAACACATTCACATATAAATAAAGATTCATAAAACGTTAACCAATTAGTCAATACAGACAATGTTCAATATAAGAACTGAATAAACATTAATACAGGTACAAGAAATCCATACTCCCCCCTCTTGGGGCCAAATGGAACATTCCATATGAGAGCAGACCAAACCATATCAATTTACAAGGAGCTGGTGTATAGTGGGGTTACCAAACCGTTTTCACTGCTTGCTGTGGTTGGATACTGCAATTAGTTAAATCAAAACACTTGATTTGTTATTGAGTTAGAGTTAGAGTTGTTGTGGTTTTGTCTCCATTACAGACCTATAATCCATTACACAGTCATATGATTGAAGTTAAAGTTTGTCTGGGGAGGCTGTAGCTCAGGGGGTAAAGCAGGTCGCCCTCTATCCTGAAGGTCGTTGGTTCAATCCCAGTTTTTTCTTTGGCAAGGTTACCCCAAATTAAATTACATCCAATTACATCTGTAAAATAAAAAGTGGTGCACATAGATGCACTGTATGAATGGGTGTGACTGGGTGAATGGCAAAAACAGTACTGTACAGCAACATCATCACTAGAAAAGCAGTATATAAATACAGACCATTCATGTAAAACTATGAATTGCTTTAATCGTAGCAGTTCAATCATTTTTTGTTTACAGAAAAACAAATTTTGCAAATAGTAGATTAATTCTTGGCAGCTTTTGATTTCCTAACAGAAAGATTATCAAGAGCAGCATCTTTCCTTGAATATAAGCACCAGTTGTTGGACATTGGCCTTTACAGGTGATATCACGTTAACCTTGTTCTTGCTTAACGAGTCACTGAAGTGCAATGTTGCATCCATTTGACCAAAACACTTCAGATATAATAAACTGAGCATCACTGATGCTCATCAACATCTCTTGTGTTTGTATCTACTCTCTCACTACATTACAAGAGCAATAACACTTAATGTATCTGCTGAAAAGTTGACTTATCCTCGGACACAGTCGCAGAAGTTCTTCATCTTCAATAAGACAAGAAATATTAGACATCCTGTCAACGCATCACGTAACATCTCTTGTTTAATACATAAAAAAGCCAAAGCCATGTTGTGGCTTCACATGGGTTTATATGTCATACTACTTTTGGTCAGGTAAACTTGTTGCCTGGCAACTTCACTGCAACAACTTGGGAAAATCACACCAGAAAAGTGATTAAATCTAATCAGGATCTTGATATATGTGTGTTCTGCTCCAGATAGCTCAATCAGGGAGCTGTGAAATAATCATTTGTCAGATTCCTTACGTTTATACAACTTGAAACCTTGATCTCTGCAATAAAACATTAGTTATTAGCTAATAGATAGCTTATGAGGCAAATTGCAGTATGAATATGATGGTGTGCGCTGTTCCTACAATATTGTATCACGAAACATACCTTGTGAATGATTTGTTTGTTTATATCTAGATATTTAGATATGTTATGGTGAGATGTGAGGCAAAGTTTTGAAGATGTTTCACTTTGACGTAGGCTCTGTATTCTAAAGAGTGTTTGCATTTTCTCTGTATGCCAGTTGTACAAGAACGTGGAAGAAAAGCAGATTTTTTTCATGGGTACACAGACACACAGACACACACACACACACACACACAAACAATCAGTGACAAAGAAAAATTGAGTGAAGCTCTTACCACCCGAGGAAGCCATTGTGTCTTCAATGGAAGACACAATGGAACATCAATCCAGCGGCGCTGAGTGGGAGATCGTGTGGGGAGACAAGCTGATTGACCAGATACCCAGATCCATCAGGTAGAAATCATCAGGAGCTCGGTTCTAAAGCATTTCTCATCCCTCCTTTTAACTCTTTTCTTTCATCTCATCCATTTTATCCCTAATGCTCCATTGTGTCTTCGCCTGTCGCCACTTGTCTTTCTGCTCATTCCACCTCACCTCTTTCTTTTCTCCTTTGACCCACCACTTTGGCATCTCACATCCTTTCTCCCATCCTGTTTTATGCTCCACTGTTCCTGCACCTCTTTTTCTCTCTCCATTCCTCTCCTCTCCTTCTGTTATTGTCTTTCAGCAAAGTATCTCTGTCGACCGTGGAGCATGGTTCACTGTTCTCATCTGTCACTGTTGGCTGTCACTTCTTTTTTTCCTTGTCATTTTCACATTGCATGTCTTTTTCTTCCTTGTTTCTACCTTCCTCTTCTTATCCTCTCTTTATTACTCTTAGGTAGTCTCTTCCACTTTTCAACCCTTCCATCCCTACACCCCTGTCTCCTTCACATCCCTCTTTATCGTTCACGCTGACGCTTACATTCACTCTCAAATTGACTTTTTCAGGCTTCTCTTCCATTTTCTGCTTTTATTGTGACTTCCTTAAAGTCCTGGAGCACTGATAGCTCACCTGCCAAACACACCTTAAATAATGCTTCATGATGTAGACATGCATTTAAATGACGTAGGCTCACATAAATGAATCTGTAAAGCAACATTTTGAAAAGAGATTCTCATAATTTTGCCAATAAAATTGTATCTAAATTTCAAATAGGTTTAGCTCTGAGCAAGATGCCAATAATACATGATCGCATTAGCCAAAATGATAAAGTTAAATTTACAGGATCTAATGTTGACCATGCCCATAATCTTGTTTGTGCTGGCATACCAACACACAAAAAGTCAGGCTGGGTAAAAACAAGAATTAGATATTCAACAACACAAATGCGTTACGTGAATATTTGCATATAGAGCAGGTGACATCCAGGCACAGGAGACACATTCAGGATGGGAACTTAAACAAACTGTGGTGCAATTACATTACCATAACAGAGATGAAATGCACTCCCAATGGATAATTGTCAGTTTCCGTGAACCCCTTTTACCTACCATGGGAATTCCCTCAGATTTGTACCTTTTTCTATATTAATTCATCCTATAGCCAACTCTGAAAAGGTTCGCTCACATGATCAACACATCAATCATGTTGCCTGTAAGATCAGTGGTGTAAGTGACCTGACCTGTCTCTCACCTTTGGTAAGACAGCTACAGCTCAGGCTCGACATCCTCTGGTGGAGGAGTCTCAATCTAAGTCCAACAGGTTGAACAATTCTTTCCTATCTCAGGCCATCAAACTATTGTAATGATAACCTTTTTAATAAGACATTTCCAGTTCAGTCCTGATGACTGATGAGGGTCTTATTTTTTTTATCTTTCCTCCCTGAGTCTGTTTGCCTATGTGTCTTGTGAGTTTTTGTTTTGAAAAACAACTTTCCCCTCAGGGACAATAAATCTGAAGTTTAGGGACACAATTTAATGTGCTGTCCTTTTTTATCGGATCACCAGGGACAGATGTTAATTCCAGGTCCAAATATGGCTGTAAACACAGGTAGTATTTCAACAGATGCTTTTCCTCTATCCCGCATATCAGTTTCCAGTCATATTTAACTGTATTGAATCATTCGTAACGTGCAGCTGAGATAAAGTCACTTTGTGGGAATCTCCTAACTTGTCTGAGTAGCACCACCTGGCAGATGTTCCACTGTGTTTATTTCAAGCACCACTTCATAAAATTTCTATCCGTTTGACATGAAAGTTTATCTCATCAGCCAGAGCCAAAGTAACGCTTGATATTATTGTATCTACTGTCACAACACCCCGAGGAGAAAGGTATGTTATTCTGCCTTCCGCCTCTGTAGTTGGATAATTCCTAATAGTGTAAAAAATGCCTTAAAAACAGGTGGCAGTTTGAGGGGCCGCCTCAACCCTTGGGCCCTTTGCAGCTAAAAATAGGACAATTCAACATTTTTGAGTTCATCTCTCCTGACCTCTAGTGCTGACGTGTTCTCTCTCATGTTTAATTCATGAGGCACTATTGGAAATATCAGTGTGCTTGCTAGTGTTTCAATTATTAACAGTCGACCATTTCCATGTGTTGCTCCCTCCATTTAGATTGAGATCCTTTCAGCATTTATCTTTTTGTGGCACTTAAAATATGAAGCATTTCACCATCCATAATACCTTTCACCTAACACCTTTATAATATGGTAGTCTATCTGAACACTGTCTAACGAAAGCACACAATGGAGGCCTTTCAAAAAACACTACTACTCCAGGATCTGGCTGAAGTTGAATGAAAGAATATCAAGGAGACTATGGTTGGCTACCATTCACATTCTAAACAATTTGGTACCAGTTCCGATTCCTGGAGTTCGGTAACTGTGACCAACATAACTTTTTTTCACTGTTTTGGTCTCTTTGTAATACCAGAAAATGCAATCTCACCTCTGAGAGTAAAAGGTATATTGAAAGATCTGCCACTAAATTGAAAGAGGAAGAAAATTCTAACCAAAGTACAAGCAAAACAACATTGAACTAGAACGTGTTTTCAACCATAACTTATCCAACTGAAAAATAACTTGAAGTCAATGTCGATGCTTCACGTAAAGTTCTGTTCGATGGAAGGTTCATTATCCTCATCGTGGTAGGCATGCTGCTTATTGGAGCTCCACTTGCTGCAGGGGACTTAGCTTTCAGGCTATCAAAGACTATTCAGTGTTCAGCTTTTAGGTATAATTGGTGTTTGACCATGAACCATGCACACCTTCCCTGAGACGCTGTATTCCTTGCTATGTAGATACACCAGTGCATGAGTTTAAATTTGCAGGCCACAGTTTCAGGAATTGATCTCCATCTAATTGAGATACTGTGAATCAGTTGTCATATTCATTCTAAAATTAATTATTAAATATTCCTTAAATTATGAATATGGGCAAAAAATGATATATATATATATATATCCAAAAATGTTTATATTTAAATGTATTTATTTGTAAACATATATTATTTATTATTTCAAATTATTTTCATTGCATAACACATCATTTAGCTGACGCTTTTTATCCAAGGCGACATTCAACAATGAGGGTACAATCCCAGAACAGCAAGAATCATGTATGTACATTATCTTCAAAAAAAACTAACCAGCAGGGTGAATATGTTGGTCCTCAGACTGACAGGCAACCTGCCTTGGAGGTACCCTGCCTTTCACCAGATGTCAGGTAGGATTGTCTCCAACACTAAAAGGATAAGTGATATAGAAAATGATTGAATGGATTGTCAATCGTCAATATTTGTGTTTGATATGCAGCAGCACATCACAAACAAACAAAATGAAATCCCATATTTCCAATAAGAATTACTGATTAAGTCTGAGTGCCCTGCCATTTGCTACACAGCCTCTTGAGCTGTGTGTTTTCTGTGAAACAATTTGGTAAACCTCAAGAGTAATTATCTGTGAACATTTTGTAAGCCATAAACACATACATGTAAATGCATGTGTGCATGCACTCACACACATTCACACACACACAGCCTTGAATCAGAGCTGGTAAGATAGAAACCAGATCAATGTGCAGGAAACACACAGTCAAATGATTAAAGGCTTAGTGACAACACAGACCAGCCTGAGGGCTGAGCGGGCTTTAGAAACAACATGTTTAATAAAATGGTACAACTTGTAGTGGTTATCAGATACACGGTACTTTCCCAAACCACATCTTACAAGTCAGTAGTGGTTTTAAAAGAAAGCTGCCTAATTAGAAATAGTCCTTCATTCCTCCATTTTAAAAGCACATAGAGACAGTTTCATCCCCCAGGCCATAAGACTTTTAAACTCCTCCAATCCGTCATAATTCCACTGACTCTGCACCTTAGCATATTTGCACCAATGCATTTTGCACTATTGCACACACTTGCACTATTGTTTTCTTTATTTTTTCTTCAGGTGTATTTATTTATTTATTTTATTGTTGTTGTTTTTTTGTCTGCATTTAATATCCTGAGCATTGCCATAAGAGAGCCTGTGACCTGAGCATTTCATTGCCAGCGACTGCTTAATGTAATTGTTGTGTATATGACAATAAACTCTTGAATCTTGAATTGAATCTTGAATACCCAAATAAGATTAGATTAGATTCAACTTTATTGGGCAATGCTAACCATATCATATTATAACAATGACATTTAGTAGTCAAGTAATTATGACATCAGACACAAGCAATCTTTAAACAATACCTCAGGATTTTGCTCCTATGATTTTTTGTTATTAAGAAAGAAAAATACTCC
The DNA here is from genome assembly GCA_038501795.1 of Pseudopleuronectes americanus. NCBI lineage: Eukaryota > Metazoa > Chordata > Actinopteri > Pleuronectiformes > Pleuronectidae > Pseudopleuronectes > Pseudopleuronectes americanus. The sequence continues at coordinate 3,602,158 of CM076726.1, forward strand.
ACCCTCCACACAAATATTGCACTTACTTCACCTGATGATCAGAAATCCGGAGCTGAACAGGCCCAAGCTAGATTTCGTGACCATTATTGGACAACAGCAGTAAGAGGGAGGGGCCTCCACAAAGGCCAATTATTACATATTATATACAGAATCTCTGACAGCTGGAGTCTTAGATGTAAAAATGACATCAAGGGCTGTTCCAGTAATCAGTCACCCTAGAACTGCATCTCCATCTCCAGCCTGTCTCTCTTCATCTCAGATCCCCTCCCCCTCATCCCTCCTCCCTCCTCCAGCCCGTGAGCTATCCATCATTTTCCATTATTGTTGCCTCACTCCATGATGCGGGTTTGTTAAAAAGAACCAGACACAGTCACTCCATCAATGTCCGTCGCCTTATCCGCAGTCTACTGTAGTTTTTGGCAGCACAATCAAGTTGAAACTTGTGTGTCTGTGTCTCAGCAGGAGACATTTTCTTTGAGAGAAACAGGGTTCACAGTAAAACATGGACTCCTAATCTGTCCCTCTCTGTTTGCTATAGCTCCAGTGAGGGCCACTAGACAGGTTTGTTGTTAATTCATAGGCCCAATGGAGAGATCAACCCTCTGTCTACCATCTCAATATCTAACCCCATCTAACAGTTGTGTGTGCATCCAGTATTATAACCTTTTTATATTCAAAATATTGTATCAACACACAGTATTATTATTTTGCTTTTTTTCATTTCACTTTATATAGTATTGTATTTTGGAAGAATGGTGGAACTATGTTCTTGCTTCTCATGTTCTACACTGTATGCTGATTTATTAACGGTAGGTTTCTTCATTATTCAGCCTTCAAGAGGCCATTTTTTCCTGAAAGACAAATCAGTGCACACAAACACATTTAAATAAAATTCATTTTAATTATAGATAAAAACACAATATTAGTCATACAGTTAACATAAGATCACACTTTGTTATCCGTGACAAATCATAACTTAATATAAAGCCGTCACAGTTCAAGATAGTCACAAACAAACCCAAATTCACAACTCTGGAGGCAGGTGAAAGATCAAAAGTCTTTACTAGAAAAATGGTCAAGCAAACAACAATTCAGGCAGATAAACTTTTAAAAAAAGTGCTTCACTGAGGCAAAATCCAAGTTAAACAAACTGGGTCAAACGACAGGATCATTTTAACTGGATTTATGCCAGAACAATGCGGAAACACCACATGGCGCTGGGACAATCTGGCAGGGAACAAAGGAAGTGCAGCAGTATAATATAGAGTGGAGCTTATGGGGACATGGAGTGCAGGTAAGTGGGGACTGAGCTGATGACAAACCAGACTGACTGAATGAACCAATAAATGAATGAAAAAACTTAGACACTCAAAACATGACAAAACAACAATAATCCTTTGTATGAGCCTCCTGACAACTGACAGAATTAATTTATTTTACACTGTGGGTAAACACTCCTGTTAGCTTGATATCTAGGTGTATTTGGGTGTTAAAATGCTGCAGCACTGTGAGAGCTTCAGCTACTAGACGTGACAGAGAGAAGAAACAAGACGACAAGATGTTCACTTGGCGATCCTTGGTATGTTTTTAAATAAATAAATAAAAAAATCTTTTTTTCTTTGTCGTCTTCCTCTTCTTTCCCTCTTGAGGTGTATTGCTGTTTCTAGGCACATTGTCACCAACTTTAAATTAACACAAACTAAATTCTAGTTCTCATATTGCTGCAGTGACCTACGAGCGTAGTCCTATACCCTGTGACATCACGGCTGGGTGCGAAACAAATTTCAAACTTAACCAGAGACAGAAGAATCATTGCTCCTCAGCCTTTTAACTTACCCTTAATAAACTGTATTGTTGGTATAGGCTGCTGCAATGTAACACACAGTGAATGAATGTCTTTTTAATTGGACAAAAGAAACGTATGTAATTTGTTACCCCATCAATCCGTTGAATAGAACTCAGGCCGATATGTTCCTCATTTTCATATGACGATAAAATAATCACTTTATTATCCGCCTCAGTCTCCATCATTTACTGCCACAGACGCGACGGAATCCATTTCACTCCGGCCTTGTTCGGTTGAGAGCTGGCGTTAAATCTCTCTCTGCACACAAATGAATGTATCACTTGGTGAGGATTAGTGTTAAATGGTTCTTTTCTGTTCTCTCCGTAGACTTAATAGAAAAAGAGAATTAAACGCCAACAACAATCTACACAATACTTAACCAGAATGGATGACACCATGTCTTGTTTTGTATGTGCAGCCATCTGTTTGAGTTTGAATGGAGTACTTTGCCCGTGTGCGTCTCTGTATTCTCCTGTGTGTAAAAAGTCAATGTTTCTTCAATGGATTTTTGCCTGCCAATCACACGAATGAGTTAACCTCAGTTGTAAGTTCTTCAGCAGAGTGCTACCAGCTAACTGTGAGGGATGAACATTATAATGTGTAAATAATGACGTGACATCAATCCAGAGTGAGCCAAGCGCAGGTTTGTGATGGGCTTGATTCAGAGGTAAGAATCACAATGAAAGAAAGTATCTGCACCTTCTTCCACAGTAATTTGGCATGCGGGCTGGGATTGACGCCTTGGGTGCCAGTCAATTACCATTAACATTTAAAGTATATAGTTAGGGGTGTTTTTTTGTTGTTTTTTTAAGAATAAACATTGGGTCTATCAGGATGAGATGCTTCATTGCTTTATGCCTGGCTGCTGTTGATAGAGGACCAAAGGAAATAACCTTCAATAAAAAACATGGCTAAACCTCTATATTTGTGAAGAAGATTTTGTCATTGCAATGTCTAATTTAAGATGAAGGAAAAACGCACTCCTGGTCAGTTAAATAATGCATCACGACTATTCTTTGTCGTTTGCTGTGTAGCGTGAATAAATATTTATATAATCGATAATACATCTACTCATCCATGAAGGTGATCTGCTCCTGGGTAGTGTCAGGTAGATCTTCATCAGGAATGGAGGTGTGGACAAGAACTCTCCATGATCAGTGCATCCTGACTTCTTGGCAAAGAAAGGCAGTAATGCTACTTTGTTTTGATATGAAAATAGAGCAAGCCAGCAAGCAAAGCCATCCTTTGCTTGCTCCTTTGTACCATTAAACTGTCTTACTTTCACCACTTTGGTTGGGCTTTAACCATTTCTAATTCTTTCAAAGTAAATAATTGTAACTTTTCAGGTGCTAACGTTAAATGACAATAACAGTAATACTGCTGCTACCTCCCTCATCAATTTCAAAAGCTGCTCTCTATTGCATATTTTTCGATCCTAAGGATTATTTCCAAAAAAGTGTGTTCCCCTAAAATATGACATATATAAACATTAATTAGTCTTTATTTTCCTTTTAAGTGCTCCCACCTTGCAGCTGTTTCACTTCCATAAAGCACCACAGCAGCTGAAGCACTACCAGCTGCTCCTGCTGGAAATGGGGACTGTCAGGTGTATTTCACTGCCAGCCTGAACGTGCTTGATATGATACTTTTAGTTTAGTGTGGATTACATTTAGATGGATCAATCAAGCATTAGTGGTTAACTTCTGCCTTTCTAGCCAGCATGTTCTCCCTCCTTCCCTCCTATCAATCTCTCTGTGTCATTGAGTATATGGCGTGCAGTCATCCATCCGTCCTTCTAAGGGGAGTGAGCGAAGGTTACAGCTGACATTCATCCCATCTCAGTCACACTGTAAAACCATATGGAAAGCAGGCCACAGAAGGTGTAGTGAGGAAAGAGACATGAGCAATAGACAGTTATCGACCTACCTGCTTGTCTGTCATGCCTCCCTCTTCAAGCTGATTGTGAGAAAATAGAGCCTTAAAGTGGTCACAAATATATTATGAAATTGTATTTATCCGATATTAAAGATCACAGCAACAACACATTTGCAAATCATAATTAATGTATGATTTATTTAACATATTTGTAAATTTAGATTATATTTTTTTAAATCATGTTATCACATGGTCTGTCAGTTGGAGAAGTGCTCAACCCTTCTATTGTTGGAGGATTTATGACCTTGATTTCGCAGATTACAAGTACAAGAATAGAGAATCTGAGTCATACGTAGATTACAAATACTATAATTATCCACTGAGCCATGTTGGTTTTACCGTTTACCTCTTCGGTTCAGACTAAAACATGTATTTGGAATTAACATTTTGATAAATTAATTTTAAGTCATGATCAGCAATTAATAAATCCTTGTGAAACTGCCTATTGCCTGATTTTTCTATTAAAACAAATACCAAACAATTGGCAGAGAGATTTAGATATTCATGGTGCCAAGAGGATACACCCCTGAATTTGGTTGGTTGATGGATTGCAAAGAGATGTTGATTAAACATTATCATTAATGGATCCTAGATATGTGATCACCAGTTTTTTCCTCTAGCACCACAGGGAGGTTCATATTTGTTGTTTTAACTAACATGTCACTTTTAAATTGATTCCCATAAAATTGCCTCACACATTCATGTTCGCAACAGGATGAGTGTTTTCACTTTGGTGATCATTTGACTTTTCATAAAGCATCTCAGCAGTACTTTGGTTAATGACTTAACTCCTGTGAACGTAATAACATTCCCATAGGCATCGGGTTTTTTAAGAATTTCAAAATTCCATGTAAAAGGGACTTCAATATCATTCAGTACAACATAAACAAGTATGTGTCAAAATGTGGAGTTTTCTTATATGTGTTAGTACACAGACTAAACCAAGCTGCTGTCAAATTGACCCCCATTATTTATCTGCTCCTCTTGCCGTCCCACTTCTCCTTGCCTGCGTCCTCTCTGCTGTCACACATCTGTCCTCCCCTCTTCCTGACCTCGTGCCTTTTATTCTTGGCGTCTCCATTATTTCTGTCCCTCACCATTGAGATCTAACACGGTGCTGTCCTTGTGATGGATCCACTCCCTCTATCTCGATCCCACACAGAGTCATCCGCTGCCACTTCCTCCTCTTCACCTCTCAAGCCCTCATGTGCACCATCGACATTCAGCTCCCTCGTGTGTTTACATCATATGGAGTTCATATTTTAACAGCAGGTGCTACTTCTGCTATTCAACAGTTAGAATCCATTTCTGTATATGGACACTATGTTTATTTGTTGCATGTCACGATCAGTCAAAGGCAGTGTAGTACTACAGCTGATTTGTATACAACCCATATGGACAGTAAGCTGTGCATGAATCATTCATGTGCTGCTGCAGATGGTCTCAGATCTCACAGCTTTCTGGTTCAAGTGAGAATTGAGGAGATTCAAGTTGCTCACTGAAACATCAATTTACATGGATACTGCAGTGGTGTCAGGTCAAGGCCAACACAAGCCTCCTCCGTCAGTTCAAACACAGTAACAACTACATTGTATCTCTCTATCTTCCAAAAGAGCTTTATATCTAAAACACATTATCTGCACTTTGTCAGTAAATAGAACTAACTAGAAAAGAGCTTTACAACCAATACATTCATCATAATCTGATGGTGAATAGACAAATTGTTATTTTAGAGAGATCATTTAGTGTTTATTTACTCTCTCCCACAGGCCCCTTTTTCATCTATTACCTTGAATTTATTCTCGTTATGCTGTTGCCCTTCGTTTTTTTTACGCCCTCACTTTTTACACTTTGCTTTTGTTTTCTTTTTCCGTTCGTTATTAACTTGTGATAAAGAAAGAGTAGAACTCATATTGTCTTGACAACCTCGGAGGACCTCTGGAGAGCTTTCATTTTTCACACATGAACAACGCCGTGGGAGTTTGTAGGCAGCAGCACATCCACACCAGCGTCGGCCTTTATCACCAAAAGCCTTACTGACCTCTTTGTCTGTATCTTCTATGTGTGTGACATCACACTGAACTCCGGAGAATCTCCATGTCTGAAAACAACTTTTTACATGTAATAAATGTTGGGATGGGAAACACTGGCCCTCAGATCATTGGATGACCCTCTTAACCACAGCCCCTGTTTGATGAGGAGATTTGACAAAACACAGTAAAGTCAGACTCAGTTAAGTGCTATCAGAAGATCGAGAGGCAACATGAAACATAGTCCACAGAAAGATACTAATTTGCCAGGAATGATGCAAATTAATACAAAGATATTCTGCATTTGTTGAAGACACTTCATGAACGTGCGGGTAAAGAGAGATAGTTAGTGACTGGATAGAGAGAAGTCAAAGAACTGATGTTTATGGTGACAGATGCAGGCACAATCCCATAAAGGCGTGGTCAGTTTGTTGCCATCTAGCATGTAGCATACATAACATCAGTGCAGATGCTACATTGGCTGTTTGTGCTGAAGAATAAGAAATTGAAATCTAATAGAAAAAAAAAGTCTGTGTGTGTTTATGTGTTCGAGTGCCTCCGAGGCTGAGCTTTAGATAGAGAGGGAGTATTTCTTCGAAAAAAGCCAACATATCCACCTCAGCAAAGTTACACACAAGTAAAAGAGGAAAGAAAGACAACAATCTCATTCTGGCTGTCAGTAAACTCTGACAGGCAGAATGACATATCATTTTTAAATGACATATACTGAGTGTTATTTGGACTGGAAAAAAGCAAATGTCCGACAGAGATGAAGGATGAAGCAGTGTCAATTATTAGGATAGAGGTATTGCCAATTATGGAAGTTTGTGTGAGTAGATTTGTAAAGCTAAGCAACCTAGGTTTAATATAAATCCACGATCATGATCCATGAAGTGGCTGCAGTTGTGATCCTGCAAACGTTAGAGCACGTTAGTTATGTTTATACATGCCACTATGCCCAGTTTAATATAAAACACATTTGTATACTATATATATAGTAGGGGGTCTCTGCTCCATCAGTTTGGGGGTCCTTGGCCTGAAAAATGTTTGAAGACCCCTGATTTAGACCTATAGCAGTATAGCTAAGAGATGGTCCAAGACCGACTTGAATGAGCTCTGACTTCAAACTTGTTCAACCTTTTGCTGTGTTTTATTTTTTCACAATATATTAGGCCCTTACATAAGTAATCTTTTGAGGTAATGTTGGATTAGTGTGACAGCTTTGGAGATTGAATGAAAAGTATTTGAGGTTAAATACAGATGTTGAGCTGAATGAAAGACAAAGTACAAGGCCTTGTTTTGGCATCGTGTTGCTAACTCGATCGGAGCGTTTTGCCTATAAATGTTTTGAGTTCTGCTGCTGCTGTCAAATATTTTCTAATGCTCAGGCTTTACACTCTCATAATGTCGAGCTAATGCCTGTGAAACAGGAGAGATTTGTGCCATAGTGTTCAAACCTAATGAATGTGAGCTATTCGTCTTCCGTAGAAGAAAAGAAACGCAATGAGAGATCACAAAAAAGTTTGATGCTAGGTTGAGCTGTCAGAGGCATGACGTCAGCTGAGTGAGAGGCCCTTTGAGGAAAGCTATAACAGCTTGTTGCGTGTGTGTGTGTGTGTGCCAAGCGGAGAGTGGCTCCTGTATTATTAATTGGCTATCGTTAGAGAATGAGATTGAGAATGACAGGTACAATTTAGAGTCTGACGACAGACACGCACAGGTTTCACAATACAATACATATATGCACAATTATTAATTATTGGTGCATGTGTGTGTCTGTGTGTACATTGTAATGTAATGTTTTTATGTTAGTGAATGTAACGTGTGTTCAGCAAGTCAGATTTTTCTGTGTGTGTATTAATAATGTTCCAGATTGATGTGCACTGTTTGCATGCCACTTAAAAATCAATGTAAATATTGTATGTACAGCACACAGTACATGTATGTAACTTGTGAAGTCGTATTGAAGTAGACTGTCGACAGTGGAGTGTGTCAGAGTTGCGAGTGGGGGAGACGTATGCGTGCTGTGTCAACATGCAACTGCTAATGGCCTTTAAAGCATAATGAGATGGGAACATTCCAGTCAACTGTGCTTTGAATCTGCAGAAAAGTAGTTAGTGGTGAGAGAGAAGTTTGGATTGGAAACAGTAAGGAAAGAGAAAATGGTAAATGAATGCTTAAAATACAAACAGGGGTCTCTTAAGTACAATCCCATCAAAAAACTGAATGTTTTTTAATCCAGCTGTGAACCTCACCGTGTCTTGCAATGTTCTCCAAAGCCATTTTCAGACATGAACTCTGGGAAATGTGCGTGTAATGGGGGTTTCCCTTGAGCATATGAAGAACCCCGCAAGACATTCTCCAGATAAGATGGGTTCACACGAACTAAGAAATCTCAGAGTGTTCAGGTGAGGGGTGACGCCGCAGGCAGGAGGCAAGAGGCAAGAGGCAGAGAGAGAGCAGGAGATAGGAGGCAGGAGGCAGGAGACAGGATGTAACAACTGAATTCCACTACAGTGATCAACTGTTGTTTGAAGAACATCAACACAAGCGTTGGCCCCTTTGAACCAAAGGAATCGCTTTGTATGTCCAAGTTGACAACCTCATCTACATCTTCTATTTGTATGGCACCTCTCATCCTGAGATATTAGAATTATCTTTGTTAGTTTTGTTTCAGTTTTTCTTTTAAAATATTCATAATTTGGTCTATGTACTTAGATTCCCAATTCCACAAGGGGCCAGTGTCCTGATGACTCTGATGAGTACTCTTTGATCTGACACTTATCCAAAGCAAGCTGATCTTTCAGTTTATACCACTGTGGTATAAATGGTCATTATTTGACCAACCGTACTGATGTGTGTACTCCAGTGGAGTCCGAAGAACCGGACTAGTATCGAGGAATCATACACTGTATAGGAACTTTAAAGCTGGTTTCTAACACAAATGTATTATGCATATTACACACTGATCTGACTTATTGTTCAGGTGAAAAGAGTGATGGTTTCAGTTGTTGAAAAATCTAAAAGCTGAAGTGACTAGACCAGCACTCGAAGAGATTAAAGATCCAACAGGCCCTTTGAAGCATCACATTTCACACTTTCATGGGTATCAGTTCCCTATGCTTCATCAAGATCCATGAATCATTCCCTGGAAAAGTAGTGGAACTGTCTGAAAATGTCCTTGCACCAAGTTTGATGGTAATCTGAAACAATCCTTACTATGACAGCTGAATACCCCGATCGCTACTGGCAGACTCCAAGCGACATCATCAGTGCAAGATGACAGGATTTCTGTCAGAGGTGGAGACGTATCTTCCACCTTAAAATCCTGTTAATGTTCATTACCAATATATTGAGCACTGCACCATTGTGTCAAGCACTGTTGTAATTGCACCGATATGTCTCTACATAAGTATCCTTGTTAGCGGGCCCTCTCATTGTGTTTTGCTCTTCGAAAATGTACTGGCTTTAAATGAATTGTCACACTAAAAGTTGTTTCATCGTCGTGGAAAGTTTTCGCAAACTTTGACAAAGTTCCCCGTGAATCGTTAGTGACTCTCACAGGATCCTCTGGAAATATTTGCAGCTGCTTGAGACGGATACAGGCAGTTATTTCTGTCACATTGGGAGCCAATTAAATCCGACTGTAAGTGTTTAACATTTTGCTGGAGCATATTCCCTTCTCGCCTCAAACAGCCGCACAAAACAACCAGCTCGGATACATGAGGTGTCACAATACCAAATATATAAAAGAAGTCAACTTTTTCATGCTGTTCACATTTGACCCATAAATGAACCAGCACAGACATGCCTTTATATATCTTAGTGTTTTGGGACCTTGCACTGACTCAACATGTTAGACTAAGGCAGCGAAGCTCAAACAAGACTTTCAAGAAGTTTTGCAGCAGTTTTCTGCAGCAGGTTTGTTTTTCCAGGATTTTATAATTCTTAAAAAGTCTGGGTATCAAATATATCAAACTTCATTGTCTCTTTCTTATAATGAATATGCAAACACTAACACAGTTTTACCTTTTCTGCTTAGAGTGTTGGGTCGGGTACTTCAACTCAGCATTTCAAAGCTGCATGTAGTTTTACTGCACATAAAAATGAGGTAAACAAGCAACTAACAATGATGATGTTGCAGTTCAACATCCTGTGCTATAACTGCACAGCAACATTGCTGGACGGATTATCCCTTTTTTACTTATGTTGCCAGAATCGGAATTAAAAGAGGCTTTATGAGCTATAAACTGATATTTGCCAACATTTAAATTAAATCCCTTTCTTTGCTCCTTACTCTCTCAACACCTATCATGCTACACGTGAAAACGAATTCGTAAATCATTGTCTCATTATCTTCCTGACATCGGTATATTCCTAGTTTAACCGGAGTACTATCACTCTCTGCTGTCTCTTTAAACTGTGTTTTACATGATCTGTCACTGAGCCATAACCAGGATTGGGATTAATGCTGGAAAACAGTGCAGCACAAAACTGAAAAACGCACCTTAAGTTTTGCGAGTATCTCTGAGTCTGCGTTCAGAGACTAGTGGGAGGAGGATTTCTGTTCATTGGGGGCGACTGTGGCTCAGGAGGTAGAGAAGGTCGTTAACTAACCAGAGCATCAGCGGAGGTGTCCTTAGGCAACATACTGACACCCCAGTAGTGCATTGACAGCTGTGCCAGCACTGTAAGGGTGATGTGGAAGAAATGGCAGCACATACTGTAGATGCACTGTATGAACGTAAAGACAATTATCTTTTACCAGAGCTTTAATGTTTATCTGATGAATTTATGTCACAAACATAAATGGATGCAACACTTTCTTTATGTATTTCAAAATAACAGGACTCCAGTGTTTCAGTTGACCAAATCATTTTTCTTTTCTGAAATACTTGGAGGAGCATTAGATTTTATAGTACTGGTATTTATTTGAGTTTACAGGAAAGGAAATAGTCACATTTATGGCCATATTCAAGTCAAAGCCTATATGTAAAAACTGTGCTGCAGTAGCAGAGCTCTATTGTTGAACTGAAGCTTAAGTATTTATATTAAAGTGTATATTGTGATTTGAATAGATAAAGTTGCACAACTGCCTGCCTTTCTTTGTGTATATTGATGCTCGTTCATTCAGCCTTCAACAGAAATTGCAAAAAGTTTTAAATATGACCCTAAGTGGGGGTTTTTTCTGGGGTAGATCTTGGCTTACATTCTGATTCGAAAAGTTTGGTGACCACTGCACTAGACTATGTATGCACCTCTTATCTGTCAATGTACCTCAGTCTGTACAGTATGTGTAGACGTGTGTGTGTATGTCGCTGAAAGTAGACTTCTGTGCTTGTGTGTTTAGTCGCTGTGTGTGAAAATCGTGTGGGTATGTGACTGTATAGCTGTTAGTATGACAGATTGACACAGGGGCTGGAACTGGATTATTTAGCAGCAGGACTGATTAATTACTCGCCTCAATTAGCGTGGCCCCTCATTAGTGTGTGGGTTAGCTTTGTGACTTCCTGTGTCGGGAGTAGACAATGTCTCCACATCTCACACGTCCCTCCCTGGTCTCCGTCTGTCTCTCCTGATTTGTTCAGCTCTCCTTCTCCTCTAACACAGTGTTTTTGACTCTTCCTTTCCTCCAGTGTGACTCCAACCAACATCTGTTAATCAACTTTGTACGTGTAAGTGATGTCTGTTTATCCATGTGTAAGGCCATCACTGTTGTGTTTGTTTGTCTCCCTATTCTCCTTTCTAATTAAGGTGATGGTGTGTGAAATCCCTAATTGCTGCCTCTTTGACCCAGCTAAGGCTCTAAGGGGATGTTTTTGTCTATGTGTGTGTGTGTGTGCAAGGGAATGCAGATGTGCATGAGTCAGACATGGAAAGAATAAATTCAACTAAATGTAGCTTTTGACCAACTCCCGCCTTCCTTGTATCTACAGTGTCAGCTTGTCTGTGTGAAGTGCCATTCATTCCAATAAGGATGAAAACAAAGGAATGCATTTGACAACGTCCTCATTCACTTATTTAAGCTGGTTTCATGGAACCAGTGGATTCTATCCCATGGCCTTCTTTTTTACAGCTTACTCTTGATTAGAACTGATTAGTGCAAAGCCATTTTCAAATTCGGAATGTTTGCAGCAGTAGTAGTGATTAGCATGACCAGTTGATCCACCAAAATATATTACTTAAATATATGAAGGAATATAAATATATATATGTTCTGTGTCAGATGCAGAAAAAAATACGAGAAGTAAGAAGTTTTTTTAAACAGTACAGAGAAATACATCGCACTGATTCAAGCTGTTTTGGGGAAGCTCCTTCAAACTACTATTTTTAAATGGAGGTGGTACAATGCAGGTCAGGTCCGAAAACAGCTCACGTAATTATAGTTACTCCACCCAAGCTCAATCTCAGCATAGCTCTCATCAGCCATGATTGAAAACATCAACAGTATGTGGGTGTGCAGGACTACTAGGAAACTACTGCTGTCCCTACTTCCCAGCACTATTCATGTATGAGTACAAAGCAAAGCACATTCACTCTTCTATTCAAGAGTTGGAAAATTCATCATATCCTAAGATTTAAAATAGCTTCCACTCCTCCCTCTGTAACTCTGAGTTTACAAGCAGCTACTGTCACATGTGACTGGAAGCCCCCGTTATCAGCTCAGCTGCTACAGCCTGTTTCAAAGCCCTGTGGTTCAAGATAGCAGACGCCACAGAGGCAATCATGATGTGATGATTCTGTTGCACAGAGGTAGCTGCAGAAAACAGTACAGAGAGAGCCTAGCGCTGTACTGACCTGAAAGAAACACATCGAACAAGCAACTTACACCTTCACAAACAGCAACCTTATAGTGTAATGAATCACAGTCCAATAGAACAAACTACATCACCGGCACTAGAGTACAGTTGTACGTGTGTCTTTTGTGATTCTTTCAGCTCATTGTTTTGGTTTTACAATCTGTAAACTTGACTTTTCTGGTCCCATTCACCCTTGTGTGGAGTCTCAGCAGGAAGCTCTCTTCGGCCAGTAAACTCCAATAGATCCTTTTCAGGTTACCTTCCCAGCTTGAAGGCAGACACACTGTTATAAATTATAAATATTTGTTGCACAAAAGGAAGCATTTAGCAGCTGGACAGATCTCTCCAAGAGGTATCCTTCGCTCTGTTGTGGTGAAGATCCACAAGGTCATCAGGGGGAAAGTAATGTTACTGTAAATTAACTTCATGCTTCTTCTGTTTTTACTTCTCATAGCACCAGTGAGATGAGAACAGAGGCCCATTATGCTGTGTTTGCTTATTTTTGTAAATACTTGTGTTTTTGCAGAAAGAATACAAAGAAAGATGAAGTTGACTTAGAGCTTTGTTTCAGCTGGAAATTAAAACTGAAGTGTGACCATGTCAGGAAAGGAAAAGTCATCACATCATCATCAATTTTTTTTCTTTTTTAATAATGAGCACATTAGAAATACAAAATAAGGCACACATGAAATAACATTACAGAAACAAACAGAAACCAACAGTTATGCACTACAAGTGGTTATATATTATTTGCCGGCACACACATGCCCACAGTGTTAGTGAGTGGTCACATGATGTGTGTTTATTGACGGTTTGAAAATGCTGTTTTCAATAAAAACGTAATAGTTTTGATCGAGCCTAATACTTTAAGGATCTTAACTGTAGCTGATTCTCCCCCATCTAGAACAGGGAGCTAGGAATTACCGATATATAATCATATTAAATATCATATTACATGAAAATAACACTATGTTACCAGGCTGTTGATTACTTTACATTGCTTCTTGACTTGCCTTCATTTACTGCAGATTTATCGGCATGATTATGTAATTTGGTTTTCATTGTGAGTAATCCCTGCAAAGTGTGCCAAATATTTGGAGGGGAGGATGCAAACTGTTTATTTGTACATCTAATGCAATTTACTGGGACTGAAAGTCTTTGTGGGAAATTTAACTGCATGTGTAATATCTGGTGAGGGAGAAGTATTAATCAAAGCAGGTCTTAATCAGACATCTGTTCAGAGACTGCAGATCTGACAGCTAGAGGGAGAAGTCGGGCAAAGCAAACTCAGAGCATTCCCAGGGAATGGTGTAAAGTTTTTTTTATATCGAACCTGTGAATAATGTGAACACAGCAGGTCCACAGAATCACACAATTTTAGATCTTTGGAGAAGCTGTGACTCACAACCAGTCAACCATATGGATGTATACTGAATAGAACCCCCACCCCCTGCATGGCCAGGACCAGGGTTCAACCTATTTTCTGCTTCTAACACAGCCCACATCTATAGTCGTAAAGTAAAAGTGCTCTGTATGTAGATATGAGCTGAATGCTAAACTTTTCTGTTGAGCCGCACAGAGGAGGACAAATTCTGTGTAGTGGGAGATAAAATGTCCTATCTGTCTCTAAATATTTACTGTAGCATCCCAGGTTGGTTATTACTGCATCTCTTATGCAGTTTCCTTAGAATATTGCAGCTCATAAATCTCTGTTAGACACACAGACACACACACATAGGTAAACAATGGCACTGTGAATACATTAACATTAAAGCACACATACTCATGTCAATAATAGATACAGCAAAGCAGCCTATCCATCAAAGCAATAGATAAATGCAAAAAAGACAAGCACTAACACACACAGACACACACTCGTTGGAAAAAACCCACATACACACTCCAAGTGGTGACAGCCTTACAAAGTGGTTTATTCAGGCAGATCATCGCTTGTTCATTGTGGATGAATTAATTTATGTATGGATGAACAGATGGATATATGTGTGGATGGATATATGGGTGGATAAAAAGATGGATATTTGTATGGATGAATGGATGATAGCTTAATGTGTTGAACATAGAAAAAGGGAAGTATGAACACAGAAAGAGAAAGAGAAGTCATTTGACCGAATCGCTAATGAGCTGCATTAACTGTGGATCATCCGGAGCGAGTGGGCCAGAGAGCGAGTGGGAGAGAGTGGGAGTGTGATAGGATGCAAAAGGGAGACGGCAAAGCGAGATGCTGAGAGACAGACGAGGAGATGAATAGAGCGAGGGAGAGGTTGGAGATGTGGATCAAGACCAGACATGAACCCTGTTTTTGTTTTTGAAGAACCACGTGTCCGTGTTTCCTGGATCCGTCTGCCTCCGAGCTACTTGTTGCCCAGCTACACTCTCTGTGTGCCTTTGAATCAAAGCTGATCTTCACACTCATCTCTGTCGTTTCCACCACTTTGCTATGAAACACAATTATCCATTAAGTTGAGCCGTTTCAGTTGAATTATTTCTGTGTTATATGGAGTGCTTGAAAGATGAGCAAGCCATAGAAGACTATGACATCAAATGTAATGGCTGACATCTTATTCTGTATTTGCTCAGCTTTGCTCGCCAGTGTTCTTCATCTTCATGGTAAAGACAAGTTCCTTGGTTATAGGCTGATAATGACATTTTATTGCACCCTCTGCTGGATCACAGGGCAACTTAGACTGTTAGACGTTGGTGCTTGTTGAATGTAAATTTCAAACAGATCAGATCAAATACGGACATTTCGTCCCATGTTTGCGTGAAAGTTCAAGTTTCAAATTAAAAAAGTTATAGCCCTCCATGACAAGCATGGCGTTTGGCCACCACCAAGGATCCAGGGCCAGTTAGGAGACCAGAAACATTAATTGCTGGTCTAGATGGTGTGAGGGTGTGATATCGTGACCCCTTGTGATCGGATCACACTTTACCACTCTGTGTGTAAAAGACAATACGTGTGATGGGGTATCTGATGACACTGTGTGTATGTGAGTGCTTGGATTTGTCGGTGTGTGTGTGTGTGTGTCTTGTGAGTACGAATGACAGAATTAGAGGCAGAGAGAGCAGATCATTATGTGTTAGTCAGTGTTGATAATTGGGAGGTTGCTACAAACAAACAAACTTGGGCCAAGCAGAGAAGAAGAATACACGATAATTCACCTTGACATTGGTTGGCACCTGCCAATAAATCAAACAAAGAAGATAAAGTTTAAATTGTAGGGGGTCTGGGGCATCCATTGAGTCTGTGTCGTTGTGTCTGCATGTAAGCCTCATTAAGACCAGGCTATTGTCCCAGTGGCTATTGTCAGTGTTTATAATGGAAAAGGTACTTAAGAGGGGACAACAATTAGTGCACACATACACACACATTCCATCTGTCCAAAATTCACTTTCACACACTTCACACTTGAAATTACAGTTAGAAGACTCACCTTTGAATAACTGGAACGTGTCAGTCAGTCATGAAAGGAAGCGTGGGTCTCTCCATTCATTCTCTCAAAAATGGAGTAACCTGCTTAGCAATGCTTGCAGATACTGCAGCCCGGACAGGGAAAAGTGGATTAGATGCGCTTTACTTCACGTCTTGATATGATTTGCATTGAGGCTCTGGTTAATCTCCTCAAGGAACATATGTCTGCACGTGTGGCCACATGTGCTCCCTGGCAGATTGGATTCAACGATGCTGACAACATTTCAATATCAAGGTTTCACATTATTTGGTGTTATCCCCTCTACAGGCAGCACTTTCTCTGAAAGGCCAGTAAAGGCTACACAATGTGTGGTCATTCTCTCAGTAGCATGCTTTTTAACAACCCCAGAAAAAGAAGACATAAACCTCCTCACATATTCTACCATCATGACAACACATTTATGCTCCTTTCGTCTCTATCGGACATTTTCTTTGTAGAAAATATGGTAAATGGTAAATGGTTTTGCATTTATATAGTGCTTTTCTAGCCTTGATGACCACTCAAAGCGCTTTACATTACAGTTTCACATTCATCCATTCACACACACAGTGCATCTATTTGCAGCACTTTGTTATTCTATGGGTTCAGGAATTCGGGGTTCAGCATCTTGCCCAAGGACACTTCGGCATGCAGATGGGTCAGACTGGGGATCTAACTGCTGACCTTCAAGTTGGAGGACGACCAGTCTACCCCTCAGCCACAGCCGCCTCGATTATAAAAATACACTGATACACCTCTCCACAGAGGGATCCCTCACATGTGACACTCTCTGAGGTGTCATAATTTTGTCCCGTTAAAATTATTTTTTTGGGGTAGTTTTCCATTATTGTTGTTGAGGGTTAAGGACAGAGGAAGTCACACCTTGTTAAGCCCTATCAGACAAATTATGATTGAGAATTTTGGCCAATATTGAGCAGAGGTTTGTTCAGAAAGAACTTTTGTTCATTGTCCTTTGAATTTCAATCCTACCAATAGGAGACGTCATGTTCACAAAGACCTCTCATCCTATGGCAGGACCGGAAACACCCCGAGCCAACATCTCATGTACGCACCTCTCCACTCAATGACTTCAATAACTCATCAAGCAACACCAGATCAATA
Organism: Pseudopleuronectes americanus; assembly: GCA_038501795.1. NCBI lineage: Eukaryota > Metazoa > Chordata > Actinopteri > Pleuronectiformes > Pleuronectidae > Pseudopleuronectes > Pseudopleuronectes americanus. The sequence continues at coordinate 3,619,361 of CM076726.1, forward strand.
TCTCAATACATCTCTAACAAGAAGAGATCTGAAGGAGGTTGCGGCACAGATTGTGCTTTATGGCTTAGTGCTCCCACATATACACTGACTGAGATCTCACATGTGGGAACTGGATGTGTGAACTTGAATTGAGTCAATATTGTTAGTATAGTAGTTGGTGCTGGTGTTGCATCGATGGCCATCTCACACAGTCTTATCATGATGGATATGCTTCAGTCCCTCTGTATGACTTGTGAGAGCTGCCTCCACCGTATTGTTTATTGTTTTTTTGCAACAGATCTTACATGTATCATATCCAGCAAAGTTTTTTCTCCTCTAACCAAAGTTAATTTAAATCTTTAGAAAGTCTTGAAATGTTGCCGGACATGACAACTGGATAGGTATTAATTTTAGCAAGGTAGCATGAAGATGGTTGGCAGGAGGTTACAACTGGAGTACAGTGTGAAAGTGAAGGAGCATAACGTAATCATGCACATGTCAACAATAGAAATACTGATGACTGTAATACAGCCTAATTCATTTAATTACAGACAAAAGAAATCTGTCTACCACTTAATTTCACGATTTTATCCAGGCTTCAAAATCCTATGATTTGAGGTTTTTCACAACACTAATATGCATAATCTAGACTGTGGTTGCATGCCAGGCTTACAATGATGTTTTTCATAGTATGGAGGTTTTTTATTTAATCAACATTGTGCTTTGGAGAGCAGAGCTAGAGCTTTCATCAATAGTTGTAAATACATTTAAAAAATTGAATTAGAACTTGCCTCTGTTTTCTTCTGTCTAGGTCTCAACCCGTTTATAGTTGCTACCAACAGTGGTCCCATAATATAGAAAAACCTACTTGAGATCCTTGATTTGGATCCTCTATGATCACAAGGGATGTGCCAGACTATATAATGCAAGTAGATGTTTTTTTAGAGAAAGCATTAGAAAATCTGAACATCAAATCATACGCTCAAACCGAAAGACCAAGCTCCTGGAGAAAGATGGGGAAAAAACATATGTGGCTGTTATTGTGCCTTATTTTATAAACATGAAATGACTTTTGCTTGAGCTTCAGGGGCGTTGGTTTATTGAATTAGGTTACTTGGTAGTTAATCCAGTAAAAGATGGGCTCATATCTCACTGAGCTGGGTAGAGTATATACACATAGGATTAATCTTATCGTCTAAATCTTGGCAAGAGAAATGTTGAACTATTCCTTTAACTTTGTGATTCATGAGCATAAAGCAATTTAACTAATGCACAAACTTGGGCAAAACTCAAACTCTCCTTCTCATTTCTTTAAAAGGTTCAGTGTGTAGAATTTAGTTCAGTTCTGCAGTTTCAGTTTGTCCAGTTTGGACTTCTGTCAAACACATAGAGAGGACCCACTCCCGATGTAAATATACCATATTCAATTATAAAGGGCCCATTCTAGGGTAAAGAAAAATCAACAATTTGTAAAATACTGAAAACATCACTAGGATTATTCTATATAAAATTTCTGCCAATAGATCCCTTTCACCTAAATCTTAAATCCTGGACCTTTGAAGTACAATCACCACAAATGTAATCTCAGCACTGTCTCTCTGGTTTAAAGAGCACTCTCCAGTCAGCAGGATTCCCACTGTATTTAAACGGTGTTGGCCAGTAGAGGCTGACAGTTCCCGTGTTAACAAGCAGTTGTTTTTTGATGACCTACTATGGTGCTGTTATTGTTTAATGTTACAGTGCTATAATAAATGCAGTCCCTGTGAAATTGTGCAATTGTTCATTCAGCTTCTTTTTGGCAAAAGGAAACTCTCCACATTCAGTGCTCTTGAATGAGCAGAGCACACATTTATGCTGCGCCCGCATTCCTCTGTCTCTACCACACAAACCATTCAGTCTACCTTCCTCCTCTCCCTTTTATCAGCCGCTTCCTTTCTCTTTTCATTCTCATGTTTTTCCTCAGCTCCTCTCCTCTTTCACCTCTTCACCCGCCGGTCTCTTCCCCTCTTTGTCTTGTCTGTTTCTCCTCCCTCCCTCGTTTCCCGCCGCACTCCTATCCCCTCTTCTCCTCCTCTGGCTGCTTCTTCTCTCCATGCTCACTTGTTCGCCGGCTCCCTCCCTTCCCCGCTCCCTCCCCTCATCTCTCTCTGCATTGCAGTATCTGTGTCAGCCATCGGCAGAATGGGCTGTCTATGTGTGTGTGTGTGTGGTGTGTGAGAGAGAGTGTGTGTGTGGACATGCATGTATTTGAGCGGTCGTCCAAGCGTTTGTGTGTGTGTGTGTGTGTGCGTTAGATACTGCAGTCCCTCCTAAGCAGCTGGACAGAAACTGAGATGGATAGCCTTTGTTCACCCCACTCTTCTTCTCTCCTCACTCTTTTCCCCCTCTCTTCTGTCCTCATTTGAATCTCTTTTAATTTCACCCTTTGTTTCATTTGTTTCTCACCTCCTTTCTTTTACATACTTAAATATTCTCTCGTACCACATTTTACCATCAGTTTGCTTTTTCTTCTCTTCCATTTTTTTCTAATTACACCAACTGATCAAATTCCCTTGCTTCCTTTCCGATGAAATGCACTGGCAAACTTCCTTGTTTTCTGGTTTGACACCTGGCTAACATATGCTCTAGAGCATACATGACAGTTGATAACTATTTCCTGAAAACGCCCTCTCTCATGACACCCTCCAATATCCAGCACTCGCTACGAGACCACCCCCGGTGCTCACCAAGTGCGAATAGGCCTTGTTGCCTTCACTAGGCACAAACCGCTCTGGTCTCCTGCTGAGAGAGGACTTCAGGACATCAAGTGACCGACTGACCACGTTCAGCCTCTTTTGATCAACTGTTCCACTGCAGTCAAGAACAAGCCACCAGAAACATCCGACCTCTTCTGCCTCACTGGGTCTCGTGCCTCTAGGCAGTCCAGACGGTTTTTTCTCCAGGCATACCCCCCCGATGTGCATACCTCTCCTATCCATCTGCTATAACACCACTAACGGATAAAGAAAACTGTAGTTACTGTCACTACTCAGGATTTCTTTAGTCAAACCAGACACAGCAATAACATAGTTATCAAGTCATAGCTTTAAATAACTACATTTTCCTCCAGTAAATTGTCTACCAATGATGAGCAGCTGTTTCTGACAGATGCCAGTGCGCAGCCAAACCCATTAGAAACTCAAAAATAATACACTCATGTGCACCTTTCAATGGCCGGTTTCAGGCATGAACTCTGCAGAGTGTCCGCCCAATTGGGTTTGGACTTGAGGAACGTAGCAGGATATTCTGTGGTCAGACACATTAGCAACACAGAAAACATTCAGGTGAGGTTGATGTAGCAGGGAGAGGCAGGACATGACGTATACGTTCCTCTACGGAGGTCATGTGATTTTGTTTACAGCACAATGACAGCCTGTATCACCAGAAACTCTTCTATCGTTGTCTTCCTAAATTGAGATCTTACAAATGTCAACCATGGGTTCACTCGCTCATGTTAAATCACCCAGAGAATCTCCCAATGTGATCTCACATGAGCTCGATTCGGACGTTATCCTGAGTTATCACTAGGGGATGGCAGGAAAGCCTCTAGAGCCCCTCTGGAGAATGGCAGGTGATTATCAGCAGTTCAGTTCAGGTCTGAAAGCAGCTAAATACTTGTTCCCATAACAGCCTGAATTCTTCCTGGCAAGGATTTAACCCACATCCCTCTCAGTTCCTGCTGCATGTTGACATGATTGCATCACACGTTTGCTGCAGGTTTGTCGGCTTCACATTCATGCTTCAAATCTTCCATTCCAATACACCCTCGAGGTGTTTGAGTGGAATGAAAGCAGGTGACTGGTGATACCACTGTGATACACTGAACTGACTTTTTATGTGGATGAAATGACATTTAATTTCCAACATGGAGCATCATCATGTTGGTCGTAGCCAGTGAAGACTTTTAACTCTGTTGTGAAGTGACGAACATGGTCAAGAACTACACACGGAATGGACTTGGACTCCCAAGGGCCGTTGTTCCATTTTCTGCTGCCCAGTGTTGCTAAGGCTTTACCCATTGCTGGAACAAGGCGTTCTTGCCCACAGATTTCGACTCACTGGATATTTTGTTATGTTATGTTTTTTATATTTTCTCAGTAGAAACTCCAGAAAACCTTGGGTGTAAAACTCCCAGGAGATCCGCAGTTTCAGAAACACTCAAACCAGCCAGTCGTGCCAGAGATATTTCTACAGAACACCTACAAACCAGAAACATGGAGAAAATGTAGGCAGACACAATTAGAATGGTAGTTGTAACATGAGAAATATAGGATATTTCCAAATATGTAAAGTGGTAAAGTTAATGTAAAGTTACGATAAATGTAATTTTTTTTAATGTATGCTTAGACAGATCTAGATCAATAGCTGATGATGTTTGTCTCCACTGATCTTAAAGCTTTCACTACTGTCTCTAAAGCTCTGCTGATGGCTTTTCATTTTCCTGCACCAGTGATGCCCAGGGGGTTGGAGGCTTTTTACAGACATTTGTTTGTCGTCCCCTTGAGCCTGTATATTGCATGCCACACTGGAGATTCACAGATCGGCTCTCTGAATCCATACGTATGCTTTACTCATCTGCCCAGCACCCACCTGAAGGAATTATTTTAAAGACCTGCACCTGCATGAACATTCTACTTAGCTGGTACACTTACGAAGGCTGGTTTCAATTAAATTGACAATTATTTTAACAATTATTTTGGGCGTGACTTATTAAGTCCACATTGTTGTGAAGGCATTTGCAATTGCAATAGTAAATATAATCATAAAAACATTTTGCACCACGGAAATTGAGTGTGTGCATTTGGCAAAATGGTGACAGGATGGGCCTTGTGCATCTAGAAAGAAACATGAGAGATTGAAAGATTGAGATGAACTGAGTGTGTTAGCGGCAGGGATTGAATTAACCAACCAGATATTCCTTTAAACTCCCCTTATAGGAGATTGCGCACCGCACAACAGTGTAACAAACCCAGTAGATCTTGATCTCTCCCTATATACAGACGCGCCAGGCGCTAACGGTCACGTTTGGCTGCAATTTGCACTGTGTGCCTTTGGCTGAAAATAGGGCCCTGCGTTTTCATTGACTAGCAAACTGCACAGAAAGTTAGACTCCATCTGGCCTCAGTGATAAGCTGCGCTGAATGGGCGCTCGCTCGCAGCCCTCGCTTCAGGAATGCACAAGCTTGTCTTTTTCTTTATCGTTCACATTTTAGAAGAATGTAATGAATGTTTTACACATTAGTGATGTAGGATTCCACTCACCCAAACCCATCCACACTTAATCAGAAATGTTATTTTCTACAACCCTACCGACCCTACCTGCGGATCAACTGCGTGGTCTACAGGTATAACTGCAAGCCGTGAATCACTATGCCACACCCTTGTACAGCACTCATGCATTATGTTTCCCCAGCCTCCTATATCCTGTCCTCCCAGAGCACTGCGCGTTCCGGCATGACCACCTGCTTGGATGTTCCTGAGGTCAGCAGGATGTCTGGTCTAAAGCTGTTTCCAAAATGACTTCAGGGAATCTGAGTTCCAAGGTCCACTGTCATCTGCCAGTCATAAGATGTTCTAAAAAGGAATGTTGGATTGTAGATTTTCTCCTGTTACCACAAATTGTTGTTCTGGGAATATTAATTGTATCACTGGTGCTGCAGATGGACTTAGCTGTTACCTTCAGTACTTGGTTGTGGTGCAAGCAGCCTGTAAGAACAGGCCTCAGGGTTCCTCTTCCTTGGGACACAAGGGACATGTTGGTGCCTCAAAACTCCCCTCACAAGGTTGAATGAGCATTAAGCCATCAAAGAAACACAAGGCGTAAGAAGATGATTAAAAAAGCGGCAGTCATACCTCAAACAGAGAAACAATGTAGGAAATGTCATGACATTTATGTTTGTTTCATCTACTCATTTGAAGAAGGTTACAGTCTGCTTATCTCTGCACACAGATCTGATTTCATTTGTCATCTCTTTGGTGGAGCCGAAGCTTCAGTCGATCAGTCACATGCTTCACCTTTTTCCATGATTTATTCTGCACTTTGTCCCATTTAACGCTTATCAACACACCAACATTTCTACCTCGACAGAGACTAAACCCAAAACCTTTTACTGAGTTTTAATTCGGGGGGAATAATGCTAAAAAATGTAAAACACAATTATATTTTTGTCCAACATTTTGGTCATTTCATGAGTGATCTTTCCCAGACAAAACATTGATATTGGATGATTTTGTAAATGTAACTGGTGGCATCTTGTGATATCTGTGTTGTAATTTCTATGAAAGTGCAGGACCATAAATATCTTTGCGATTTCCTTTAATTCTGACAAAAGAGCCAAATAATAAATCCTCCGGTTAATTCTGTACAAATGTAGAGCCCAAAAACTTGGATCACCAAAATGTCACAAACCTCTTCTATGCAGTACAATGACAGAGAGGGGAATGGTGAGTGAGATTTGTATGTGAAGGGTTCCCCCAAAAGTTGACGTAAGGGTACAGGATTTTCACCAAACCACAATGCAGGCTTCTATATGTAAGGTAATAAATAATAAATACGTGCAAAAATTGTTTGGCAAATTAAATATTTTGGGAAAGTCCAGGTCCAATCAAAAGATTGTGAATGCAAAAAAATCATCCACCTTGTTAAGTCCAGAGAAAGTCTTTAGACATTCAGGAAATAAGTAAGTCATCTGTTTTCCTGCAGGTCTCCAACAGTTCATTTTATGTCCCATTTTTTTCACCTCCTTCCGATTTGGCTCACTGGCCGATACATGCACATGTATGTACATGTGGACCTGGTCTAAACATTACTAATAATTGAGGTAGCACTGTAGTTATAGTACAGTAATTATCTCTCTCTTCAATACTACACACACACACACACACAAACACACACATAAACATCAGGGTCGTTCATGTGTCATGATCATTTACGTCTCATTGGGTGTCAGGGTGTGTTGCCATTAACAGCCACAATGTTTGACTTTGCTATATAACTGATCATTAAACAGCAGCAGTGTATGTGTGTGTGTGTGTGTGTGTGTGTGTGTGTGTGTGTGTGTGTGTGTGTGGAGGGGTCAGGTACAGGACACAGTGAGGTAAACAGGTTTTGCCTCTCGTTTTAAAAATAGAAACTCCTCTGCCTCTGATACCACGGCATGGCGAGGGAGACTGTGTAACATAACATATAAGGACCTACCTACCACCTGCTCAAATTTTTTGAAATAACGGGGACGGTAAGAAGCCTGGCCCCGGTGGAGCAGAGTGTAAAGTTGAAGTAAATTGGTTGGGTATTAGAGTGCAGGTCCATGTAATGACTGTACGGATTTTAAGATACAGTGTGCTGTAAAGCTTAGAGGCTGCTGGTGGAGTGATGCTCCCTCACCCTCCTGCTGGATTCATTGATGATTCCTGCAGCAACGCTCTGGACACTTCTGCTGATTTCTGTGCCAGTGTTAAGACTGAATAATGAAATTGTTCTTTGGTCGGGATCCTTTTCATTTCTTTAAAGGTGGTACACTATTGTCAGAGCTCCTAAAGCTCTGTCACACACATTAATGCAACCGATAGAATCTCCATGTTTTCAAACTCCACACCTTCAGTTTGTGTTACAGATATTTAAATATATCTTTACATGATATCTTAGCTCTGCTATATCTAAACAATTCAAACTTTTCTGCAAAATGAGAAGCACTTTCACTTAATAGGTAGCTTTAAATTTACAGCATAATCAGACAGGTGCAAATTCTTTTAATTCTTAATAATTTTGTGTTTTAAACTTGGAAAAAAGGTGTTGACCAATGAGGAGTGCATTGAACCGTACAGTTACTGTGCATTCACAAGCTCCTCAGAAGGTCCCATTTCCAGAGCTGTGAAGTCATTGTTTCGAACTTATGTGCTCATGACACCTCTTTCCAATATTTGCATGATATTGAAGAGCACAGACAAAGGATCAGGTGTGACAGGGGTCTAAATAATTTAAATCATGTTACGCACATTAATCATAAAACTGTCTGGTTTTAAGTGTTTTTGAGTGACGGTTATACATTTACCAAAGTGTAACATTTGACAAGTTCACATTAGAAGCTTCTATTTACAGCTGATCATCAAAATAATGTTAATTGGTTTTTGAGTGATGACGTCAGCAACCTGACAACCTGAATGGTGTTCACAATTTCCTGCTTGTGTAATTTTTCTCTTTATTCTGACATGGTAAATGGTAAATGGATTTGCATTTATATAGTGCTTTTCTAGTCTTGATGACCACTCAAAGCACTTTACATTACAGTTTCACATTCACCCATTCACTAGCCCAGCACTTTGTTATTCTAAGGGGCGGCCATTCGGGGTTCAGCATCTTGCCCAAGGACACTTCGGCATGCAGATGGTTCAGACTGGGAATCGAACCGCCGACCTTCAGGTTGGAGGACGACCACTCTACCCCTCAGCCACAGCCGCCCCATCCCATTAAGTCACAGTTACTGTTACTTGAAGTAGCTGAGCACTCAAGCATGATTCATGCTGAAATCACATGAGGTGGGAATTCCCACTGCCACCAGAAGAAACCAGCAGCTGTCCAGTTGTCTTCCCTTTTAGCGAATCTTTCATCCATTCAGGAGACTTTTCCAGAGGCTGTCTGGAAGTTGTCATTATTAATTGCCGAAGGACGACTGTGATATACGGATGCCATAGATAAATATTCACTGAATTATTAATAAAGTACAAGGACAAATGGCTGTCTGGGTATTCAGCTTTGAGCCTGCCTGATATTTCTACTTCTTCAAGTCTCCTGATTTCTATCTTGTCCAAACTTACCTGAACGATGCACTGGATGAAATATCACTCTCCTCACAAGCAAGACATACACAATATTCCCCTCATATTTACCTGATATTGTGGTGGAATCCTTGTGAGGAATTAAATATCTGCAGACACACAAAGTCTCGAGCAATAGCATTTATTTGTATCTTGCATCAGGTTAACATAGTATCCATTGTTTCAACAAATCTGAACGTTCTTGAAAAAAGTCTATACATGTATACAGTGTATATATTTTATATATGGAGAGAGAGAGAGACTTTGTTCTCTTAACCTTTTACTGAATACTGAAGGAATAATTATGCCTAAAACTTTAATTTGATATATTTGATGTATTTCAAATATAGTTCAATATATGATTAAATAGTGCATTTAGATAATGTCTAAGTTTAACTTGATTTAATTAAATCATTCATTTATTAAAACTAACTGAACATGATAGAGAACTCTTTATTGAATGTGACCCTTTAAATTGAACGTATGTAACAAAGTAACATGGAGATTAAATGTGTCATTGAAACACGGTCACAGTTTTAGGCATTATTATGTTTTGAGTGAAGAAAGGGAGGCAGTTCACTATTTCTCTCCGAAGACTTGTATAAGTGAGTGTATAAGGATTTTCTGCACCTTCCTCCAGTTGGTATCTCTGCTGCATCCTGGCTCAGCCTTGGTCTCTATGGTTACTGCTGATGATAAAAAGCATTCTATAAGGTAGATAAGTAGCGGAGACTTTCTGGGCATAATCAGAAGCATTGCTGTATTCAGGCAGTGGAAAGGTACCAAAGAAAACCTGGTTTAACGACAGGTGATTGGTATTTTATAGGAACATTATCATGATGGTAATATGCATGTACAAATACACAACCAGAGACAATGCATCTTCGCTTCCTTTGCAGTAGCAACGTTCTGCCATTATAGGCTCTTGACCAATTGTGAATCACTCTAATGTGAATCATTATGTTCCAGTCTGTTTTAGGATCCACAAATAAGTAATTCAAATTTACCGTACTAGAAAAATTAACACAATTAACAACAATTAACACAAAATAAAATCACAGAAACTATCTTTGATTAAATTTCTAATCAATGGACACTAGTTTTTGTCAAATGAAGGAGGCGAGGCTTATGAACTGCATCATGATCTATTATGCAGCCAGCCTGCGTGTGTCAACACGTGTGCACTATGATTGTTACACAAACAAAGGGTTTTCTCTACCTTGATAATCTGGCCTTAAAATAGCCATCTGACAAGATTCATGCTCACCTGGCTTTTAAAAGGGTTGTGATACAAAAGTTAACACTGATTAGTAGCGTCGGGTTGCGGCTAGTGAGGTGACACATTGCTAATGCAGAAATGATTAATTACATCCTCTAAAATGTGAACAGAACAGAGGTGTGATCCTCTGCTGCTCCACAGCTGACTGCTTTATTTTTATCAGACGGATGACTCACAACTTAGCAAACTAACAATGGGGCATACAGAGAAATACACACAAGAATATGTTTAATCAGGAGCAGAGGGACAGCAGCATATATATAAATATATATACACTACCGTTCAAAAGTTTGGGGTCACTTAGAAATGTCCCTATTTTTCAAAGAAAAGCATTGTTGTACTCTATACATTGATAATGTGGTAAATGCCTATTCTAGGTGGAAAAATCTGGTTTTTAATGAAATATTTGCATAGGTGTATAGAGTCCCATTTCCAGCAACTATCACTCCAGTGTTCTAATGGTACATTGTGTTTGCTAATCGCCACAGAAGACTAATGATTAAAAAAACCCTTGAAAACCCTTGTGCAATTATGTTACCACAGCTGAAAACTGTTTAGCTGGTGAGAGAAGCTATAAACTGGCCTTCCTTTGAGCTAGTTTTTGTATCTGGAGCATCACATTTGTGGGTTCAATTATACTCTCAAAATGGCCAGAAAAAGAGAACTTTCATATGAATGTCGCCAGTCTATTCCTGTTCTTAGAAATGAAGGCTATTCCATGTGAGAAATTGCGAAGAAACTGAAAATTTCCCACAACGGTGTGAACTCAGTTATAAGACAAGTATATTAGAGTCTCTAGTTTAAGAAATAGACACATCACAGGTCCTCAACTGGCAGCTTCTTTAAATGGTACCTACAAAAAAGGCCAGTGTCAACATCTACAGTGAAGAGGCGACTCCGGGATGCTGGCCTTCTAGGCAGAGTGGCAAAGAAAAAGCCATTTCTGAGACTGGCCAATAAGAAGAAACGATTGATATGGGCAAAAGAACACAGACATTGGAAAAAAGTGTTATGGACAGATGAATCAAAGTTTGAGGTATTTGAATCGCACAGCGCTTGATTGGAGCCAATTTCCTCCTACAACAGGACAATGACCCCAAGCACACCTCCAAATTATGCAATAACTATTTAGGAAAGAAGCAGGCAGCTGGTATGCTGTCTGTAATGGAGTGCCTAGCGCAGTCTCCAGATCTCAACCCCATTGCGCTGTTGTGGGAGCAGCTTGACCGTATGGTACGCAAGAAGGGCCCATCAAGCCAATCCAACTTGTGGGAGGTGCTTCAGGAAGCGTGGGGTGAAATTTCAACAAATGAACAGCTAGAATACCAAAGGTCTACAATGCTGTAATTGCTGCAAATTGAGCATTCTTTGACGAAAGCAAAGTTTGAAGAACAAAATTAATATTTCAAATAAAAATCATTATTTCTAAACTTGTGAATGTCTTGACTATATTTTCTATTCATTTTGCAACTCATTTGATTATTAAAATTGTGAGTTTTCGTGGAAAAAACGAAATTGTCTGGGTGACCCCCCATTTTTAAACGGTAGTATATATATAAAATGTTAACTAACAATGAGAGAGAGAGAGAGAGAGAGAGAGAGAGAGAAGTGTACCTAAACTTCTGTCTCTTTGTATTGGACATGTTCGGAAAATTAGGACATGTTGACTAAACCTCACATGTTCAAAATGCTTTGGGGATTAAGACTTTAATGTTTTGTGTTTGTGTTTGGATAATGATAAAAAGATAAAAGTAAAATGTGTGTTGGTCCGTCTCAGGGCCGAAGACCTCAGTACACAAGAAAGACTGTTTCTAAAGATCTTTTCACCTCTACCCACTGTACAGAAATGAAACCAAAATAGCCCAAGTACAAATGCTGGCCTTCTGCAACAATGACTTCATTTGGAGTGTGCACAGTAGCGATCATGGTACGGAGACGCAAGATCACACTCATATATGCGGTTCCATATATACAGCTGTCAATCAGGGTGTTTCACCCTGTTATAAGGAATTATTAAGTAAATCAAAACCAAATTTACCACAAAAACAAGCACTTGAACATATACATCAGTGATAAGAACTACCTCAAATGAGAAGGAAAATATTTGAGAACATTTTATTTGACCATTAGATCAACTTTAATTTGGTTGACGTGCAATCCACTAACATGGAGAAGGTGGCGTTCTTGAAGTGTACTGCAGCCAGCCACCAGGGGTTGATAAAGATGATATGGCTTCACTTTAAGCTAGCGGTCAAGTCTAATGGTACAAAGACTGTGAAAGAATATTTTTCCAATTCATCTTTAATATTCTCTGAATATTTAAAGGTCCAATGTGTAAGATTTAGGTGAAAGCGTTCTATTGGCAGAAATTGAATATAAACTAATCCAAATGAGGTTTCACTTGATGTGTTTCATCAAAATAGTATAAATTGGTGTTTTCTTAACCCTTTATATTCGGAAGTGGGTCCTCTCTACGGAGGCCCCTATGTTTTTTACAGTTGTCCGAACTGGGCAAACTTAGCAACTGGAAGGCTACCACAGGTTCTCTTTCATATTTGGAAGGGGAGGGGGAGGTGGGGGGTTTTCCGCTGCAACAGGTAACTTCATCACTAGATGTCACTAAATTATAACCACTGTGCCTTTAACAGTTTCAAAAGCCATGTTTTAATGGGGTAAAATAAATATTATTCTTTATTTCATCGGTCTGTTTTTCAGGTTGATTGTGAGACTACAAAGTTTTGTTATGACAGCAATTGCAGCATGTTGTCAAATTTAAACAGAAGATGATGTGTATATTATTAATTATTTTGCTGTCCATGTGGGAACCTTCAGGAGGGGTTGAATTATGTTGTCCCAGACAGAACAGATGGAGGACAGACACAGACAAGTGAACAGTTCATTTAAGTGGAGATGTGACGGAGAAGGAGACGGAGCAGTGGCTATCAGAAACCTTCACGACCATTTGTTCTCCTCTTAACAGAACTCTGCTCAGAGGCCAAATCCATCGATCACCTCCATCAATTCGGCCCTTTGTTTTAAAATCATCCCATCAGCCTGGAGACCCGTCTGTATTGGCTCTATCCATCAGTCGCTGCAGCCTTCCATCAGTCTGCTCCCAGCGCCGCTGATCCACTGTAGCTTCTCTACCTCGTGTCAATCAAAGCCTATCGGATGGCCAGACAGACAGCTATAGAGCTCAATATATCTCTCATTCAATCGCTACCAACCCACTTGTCTCTGCCACAGAAAAGAGTCTTTAACGAACAACCAGCCAAGGTGTCCAAAAAGCCTGAAATCACGGTCATGTCGCTCAGGGCTTCATGGAGTGACTCATCCCACTGGACGGCAGGGTGTCACTTCCTGGTGGACAGGACGGTGGGGAAGAATGACTTGGACTTAAGGGATCCTCTCACTGGGATCTGACTGCCTGTTCTTTCTTTGTCTTTCTTGGTCCTCCCCCTCCTAAATGTGCACAGCATGCATTAGAAGCTGAAATAATATTGTGTGGCAGGGAGGAAAAGAGAGACAGAGGGAATCTGTGGAAAGAGGAATATTAAGATAGTTTGACAGTTGTCATGCTGCTCTGTGCCTAAACAAGACTCGGATTCTGTGAGTCACTTTCTCATTGTTGTCCCCAAAGTCGTCTTCTGCAAACACAGACACAGTCGGGAAATGTGACAAAACATTGCGAGTCAGAATCACAGCCTCAGACAGACTCTAAACTATCATAGAAACTCATAAGCCTCCAATCCTTCTGTTTATTATTAAAGTGAAGTTATTATGAATAGAACCCTCTTTTCCAGAGTAGACTGCACAATGTGTCAGGAGACGTGCTGCTGTAAGCAGTCACAATCAATTTCAGTTAGAGCGGGTGAATTGATGAATTTTGTCTGGCCCAGTGGGACAAATAGGAGCTCAGTGGCAAAGGCTTGTGTTTCTGAAGTTAGACCAAAGCAGACTCAGACACTAATTGGTTATACTGTAGTGTGTGTGTGTGTGTGTATGTGTGTGGTTGATTTGTGTTGGTGGGAGAGTGAAGAGACAGCAATGCCAAGGCGGGAGTGACACATTTAGAAAACATAGACCACTTCACATTGCTTCTCATTTCTAATTCTACCACAAACTGTGTTGCACTCATTTTGCCTTTTGTGAAATAATCGTTCCCCTTCTGTGTGAATGTTTGGGCAAAGTGAGCTGAGTCAATGCTTTACATTTGAGATATTGATGGATAAAATCGATGTCATGAACAAAGGTGTAAAGAAACTAAGTAGTTAATCCAATAAGTACATGCTTCAAGGAGACCATCATTGTTCCTGTTCCGAAGAAACCCCAACCCTCTGCCTGAACTACTCACCTCCACCATCATGAAGTGCTTTGAGCGGTTATTCAAATCTTTCATCACTTCCTCCCTCTCAGACTTACTGCAGTTTGCCTACAGGCCAAATAGGTCAACTTAAGAAGCCATCTCCCTCACACTCCACACATGGACCAGAGGGACACATATGTGAGAATGCTGTTCACTGACACAGTTCAGTAACATCGAGCTCTTAAAGCTTGTCGCCAAGCATAGAGACCTTGGGCTCAACATCAACCTCTGAAATTGGATCCTGAACTTCCTGACAGGCAGACCCCAGGCTTTTTAAATAGGCAGTCCCAAATCTTCCACCCTGACTCTCAACACCGGTGCCCCTCAGGGCTGGGTTCTCAGTCCTCTCCTGTACTCCCTGTTCGCACATGACTGCGTGGCCACCCACAGCTCCAACACCATCGTTAAGTTTGCTGATGACCGTGCGCGGCCGACGCTTCACGTGGACGCGTTCCTGTACGATGACGAGCAGGTGGACTCTCTGTGTGAGGAGGGAACCATGAGCCGGACCTACTGCCTGGCCTGTGGCTCCCGGAGGACGGCCCCGCTGGGTGAGGACACTGTCCCCGCACACGCACACAGGAAGTCCTCCTCTCAGGGGCGGGACACTCTCTGGACCAACAGGAACTGAGACCTGTGTATATCTCTCCTCCTGATTGGTTCTTATCAGTCACATGACTACCAGTGGTGACGCTTCCAGCTCAGAGCCCTGCAGCGTGTTGACGCAGGCGTCATGCGTGTGAACAGTGAAGACATGTATGTTCCCTGTGAGGACATCATCCACCAACCAGCTAACAGCGCCCCCACCCTGCAGCCTGTGGTAGTGTGTGTGTGAACCCCACCCCATCATCTTCTCCTCCTCTTCCTGCAGACTTCATCTCTCACTCCTTCTCAGTGTCAGAGCTTCAGTTTCTGTTCCAGAACGTTCTCCCAGACCTGAGTGGTCGCACACTGGTGGATGTGGGATCTCGACTGGGAGCTGTGTTGTATGGGGTCAGTAAAGCTCATGGCCTGGGTTCGATTCCCACCTCCGGCCCTATTCTCCCCTGCCCTCTCCCTGCCACCTCTCACCACTGACCTCTCTGTCCTGTCCAATAAACAACTAAAATATAGTTGTATATAATACGACTGTCATAGGCCTGATCACCGGCGACAGTGAGAAGGCCGACAGAGATAAGGTCAGAACCCTGATATCTTGGTGCCAGGACAACAACCTCCCTCTTAACATCAGCAAAACAAAGGAGCTGATCATGGACTACAGGAAAAGACAAGGAGTTGAACACGCCCCCATCTCCATCAACGGGACCACGGTGGAGCATCCTGACTGCCTGCATCACCGCCTGGTATGGCAGCTGCACTGCCCTAGACCGTAAGGCTTTACCGAGGGTTGTGACGTCTGCTCAGCACATAACCAGGACAGAGCCGCCATCCATGGAGGACCTCTACTCCCAGCAGTGTAAGAAGAAGGCCAACAGGATCATTAAAGACCCCTGAGAATCCTTTGGTAAATTGCACATTGCTTGAATTTCAACTAAATTTGTTTTCCGTCTTTGACTATCTTTATCTGAAAGCCATATGTACAAATTGTATTGACTTGCATTTAATATAAATATGTTTATTGGAAAATGTGAAAGAAATTCAACAAGTGGTTCCCAACCATGTCCAATTACAAGTTCAATAATTTAGCACATGGGACGTGTGCGAAAGAAAGTAAAATTGTCAATAATTCCACAAAAAAATCAAAGATTAGAACACACATTGTGTTAGTTTTTTCTTCTTTGACCTTGGCTGATTTAACACTATGGTGGTTTCATCAAAAAACAAACCAGTATTCTTACACAGTTCTATCTGTCCCCAGTGTCTTATTGGTAACTTCATGTACAGTGATGCCGGTAACGCGCTACTTAGTAACGCGCTACTCTAATTTGACCACTTTTTTCAGTAACGAGTAATCTAACGCGTTACTATTTCCAAACCAGTAATCAGATTAAAGTTACTTGTCCAAGTCACTGTGCGTTACTATTTGGGTATTTGTGGTTAAACCGCTGGGCACGTGCCGCGGCTGGGGGAGCAGTCGCCCTCCTCTCCGCGCCGGGGGGGGCCGGCGTACCCGGGGGGCCGCCGTACCCGGTCCCCTCCGACCGGTCCCCTCCAACCGGTCCCCGCCTTCTGCACCGGCGACGGACACCGACCCGCGGCCCAAGAGAAGGAAAGCCCCCACACCAGCGACGCCGTGAGACGCCGCGGACGAGGACCCCCCCCCCAAAAAAAAACACGTTGAGGCGTGCCGCGCACCGAGCCACCTGCGTCGCTGGTGTGGGGGCTTTCCTTCTCTTGGGCCGCGGGTCGGTGTCCGTCGCCGGTGCAGAAGGCGGGGACCGGTTGGAGGGGACCGGGTACGGCGGCAGCGACTCTGAGGTGATCCGCCAGAAGGGACAGACACGCGTCCAGTTACGGCGCCCGCTGGGGGAACCCTCCGTTCGCGCCGGGGGCCCCCCCCCAGCGGTTTCTAATAAAGTGAGTGTTGGCAAAACCGGTTCTCATTTTTATGTTGAGGCGGCGGGGGTGTTGTCGGCAGCTGATTGTAACTAATAAAGTAACTTGTAATCTAACTTCGTTACTTTTAAAATAAAGTAACTTGTAATCTAACTAAGTTACTTTTATAATCAAGTAACTTGTAATCTAACTAAGTTACTTTTTTCAAAGTAACTGTGGCAACACTGTTCATGTAAGAGAACAAGCTTAAGGTACTTGGACCATGTCAGAACAAAATAAATAAATAAAAGTAGATTTTCACATCTGTTCCCCAAGTATATACATTATAATCAAGGACCCTGCTGCTACACAACTAACCATATATTTGCGATTGTCTAGTGGTGTCCTGTGTTGGGAACGAAAAAAACACTTATGTTGATTGTGAATAAAGTAGCGGTATAAAATATAAAGTGCTACTTACACACTGGAGTATCAATAACAATCTCTTCATGCAATTCATAGAAACCTATCAGTTGGGCCGCTCGAGTGGCTGTGTGTTAAATGTTGTCACTGAATGTTGTACTTTCAAAGTTGATTGGCGTGCCGTGAAGCGTCCATAATGTCAACAACCAATTTGGTGACTTTTTTCAACAGAGCGTAGAGCTTCATTTTTGACATGAACTAGACAGGATGCATATACAACTCAATGACATCATGAATACAGAATAACATATCACACCGTCTACGGACATTAGCTGTTGTTTACAGTGGTTCCACAGCATGTTATGCACTACTACATCTTCTATGGTACACACTGACTATAGATGATCCAGCTACATAGTGTACTAGCTTCAGACTTAGTCTTGTTACCTTTTCACATGTCTGAATACCTCTTATATCACCATTTCAATTTATATGATAAATAAAAATGAAATCCTACATTTACCTGACAGAATAAGGTACACAACAAAATTGATCTTGCATAGACAGTGTCATGGAGAGTTTCTTTACTAAATCATGTTTATATTGATTCCAAAGAGTGCAGTTGGTTTCTGGCCATTCAAAAGGTACATAGACAAAGGGCGAGGGGTCATAGATGATGGAGAGGACTCACTCTCTGCCAGTGGCCTTCTGTCTCTTAGTGATTCACCAGTCCACATCGGTGCTAGCTTTCTAGATGATCATTCCCATAGCATTTTCCTCCCTCAAAGCAGCAACACAAAAACCCTGGCGACAAGACAAACACACACAAGCAAAGAGCATGGGGGGGGCCTTATTAGCAGAAAGAATGGCTTACTCATATAGTATGCTAATCACATATGACCAGCCTGTCATTAGTTAAAGTTCAAAGCTGTTAATCATCTCACTCTCCTGTTCCTCTTTTTCTCTCCGTACTTTAACTTTTTCTATCTTTGCGTTTCTGAAGGTTATTAAGAGCAGGCTACAGAGCAGGCACAATCTGTAGAACCAATTTTAATGTAATACTGTAGATAAATATGAATCTGATGGGTAATTATCTGTTTTGCCTTCATTTAATTATAAAACCCTGAGGCACAAATTAATCGTCTCCCAAAGCAAACTTAATTCAACTATTTTATTAAATTTCAATATTCTGTTATGTAATATTGTGGCTTTTCGCATTTTCTGGGTATAATATAGATTATAATTAAATTATTCATATCTCTGTATGATTCATAAATTTCCAGGCTACTGTTTATCTGTGTATTTTATTCCAACATATTACAGACAGTCTCTGTACTAAGAAGTAGGTGTTATGAATTTGAAGTTTTCACTTGACTCTGTTGACCATTTTTGGGTTTACAATAAAGTACTTTTTTTTTCCCTTACTAATACACAGTTTACCAAACACTTTTCAGCCTACAGCAAGATAATGGTGTCCATTTCTTGCAGCAGGAGGGTGGGGACTCGATTCAAAGAAGCACTCATATGAACAAAATGTCAGTACTGTAGTTTTCTTCCTGAATCACTGAAGCAGAACTGCTTTCTCTCTGCTGAAGTTATTTAGCTGAAACTGGTCACTCACTTCCAAAGCCTTCAGTGACTTAATGGTGCACACGGGGGCAATTTTGGCAAACTGCCATTCCAGGTGCAAACACCCAGATTTAGAGTTGATATGCGGCCTAAAGGAAAATGCCTGGATCTACCTGCCTTGAAGCATTATTCACATTATGTCAATTTCTGGGAGCCACATTTGTTATCACTATGGGGGTTCTTTTGCTAAACGTACTGACTCGCCTACTAAATTACTCCATTTGAGGAAACATCTAAATACAGTGCTATTATACTTTTGGTGTTGGTATTTGCAACAGTAGGTGACATACATTCCTTATCTATATCCATTAAAACAGTAAAAATAACATGAAATAGTAATAGTACACCAATGTAGAATATTTTTTGCTTGGTAAAAGAGAGATGTTATGGCAAGGTGTAACCCAGGTTTCAAATGATTTTAAAATAATTGAAATAAATATAAGTATCAGTTCAGGAGGGTTAACTCCTCTTTCCCGTCTATTATTGTGAGCAGAGTGGAGCAGCGTTTGGCAGGAAACATCTTCGTGAAAAATCTCCTGTGAACTCTTGTCAGACCAGCAATGAATTGAATTATGCTTGCATTGTGGATGATTTCCGCTAGCATAGCATGGTTTAAGTTTAACCTGTGAGCGTTGCCTTTGATAGCTTCATGCTAACAGCAATACAAAACCCCATAAGGAAATCACTAATCGTTTAGTGATGATGTAAGTGTGTATGTTTTACATGCATTTATTCTGTAAGGCAGTCATTCTCAAATTGTGGGCCGCGGACCCCTGGTGGGCCGTGAAGCCACTGCAGGTCGGCAGCAAGAGGTCATCAAGCATTGCAAAAATCAAAGTTTCAGATCTGTTACTAAGCACTAAATTACTACAAAAGTTTATGATCGATTTTAAAGACAAAAATCATCACAGGTAGGGAAACATAGCCATGAGATTTAAATTCCAATTTATTTAAATTCCATTCTTATTTTATCTGACCTTTAAAACAGGTGTGATTGTTTTTGCTGACCGTCACACTAACACCTGAATGCATCATGCATCATTAGCGGGAAATCGTAATTGAGGCAAAACTTTGAGATGCGCTGGGTCGAGCAAGATGGAGCAGTGGTTGGCGAAAGAGGCTAGCTGTAGATGAAGAAGGGGAATCAGAAACATTCAATTCAAAAAAGATGAAATAAGTATCAAAAGTATCGGATGTTTAAGACTTTAACTCAAGTCATTTTCTGACAGGTGAATTTTACTTTTACAGGAGTCACTTTCAGGTAAGATATCTGTTCCGGGACCATTTTTTAGACTGAATACATTCATGGTTTCCCGTGATATAGAATTGACAAATTGTGTGGGGCTCAGCACCGACTGGGGTCCACTGCTGTATCCACAGAGGCACTGGCCACAAATAACGATGTCTGCGGATTTAAAGACCGTCTTGGATGAAGCAGTGAAAATAGTAAATTTCATCAAAAGTCGCCCTCTGCAGTCACGCCTGTTTGTCATATTATGCACGGAGATGGTGAGCGACCACAGTCAGCTTCTCCTGCACACTGAGGTGCGGTGACTCTGGCGCGGTAAGGTGCTCACCCTAACCTTTTTGAACTGCGTGATGACATTTCTTGTGGACTCCCGGTATGAAACTTTCAGATTGATTCTGTGACTTCTATTGGCTGTGAAAGGTTTCATGTCCACGGAAAGATAGAGGCCACGATAAGGAAGCTTGAGCTATGGGACAGAAGAGTGGTCCAGAAAAACTCTGAGTCCTTTGACAACCTGTGTGAGTTTCTCAACAAAGAGGAGTGGCAGATCCCGACCTACGTGGCAGGTGTCATCAAGGAGCAGCTGCGGACCTTGAAGACACAGCCTCGGATATATTCACTGCACTCAGCGAGCAGAATAGCTGGATCCAGAACCCATTTGCCTCCCATAATGAGGATGTTATTGCAGGCCTCAGTTACAGGAAGCAGGATAGACTTGTGATACTACTTTGAAGCTGATCTTTACACAAACGCAACTGACACATTTCTGGATGAATTTGTACTCGGAATATACTGATCTTTCTACGAAGGCGTTGATGTTTCTTATGCCTTATTTGAACTGAACAATCTGGAATTATTTGTTTTTCATCATGATCTTTTGTAGGTCAGGTTTTTTTCCATACCATTAGTCTGATGCAGCGGGACCCAAACTCAGACAGTGATGGCGAGCTACCGAAAATGGACTAATATAGACCCAACCTCCTTGCCACTAGGAGTGGTAGGAACAAACTCACCCTAACACCTCTTCTTTTTACATTCCAACGTGGAATATCCTTGGATCAACATAAATTATATTAATGAACTGAAATTGTGTGCATATTTAACATAGTTAGAAATGTACTTTAATAAAATTCACAAATATTAAATACAAATTAAGTTATTTTACCTTATTAACGCTCCTTGCAGAAATGATCTTGCTGTGGATCACCTTTTGTGCTCCTCCGAAAGCTCATACTTCCTGTCGACCCCTCCCCCCTCAGTGTTGTTTTACATTGCTGAGGGTTAGTCACCTGCGGTAATGCTGTGCTATTTTACCATTTTATTTAAAAACTGTTTAAATGACACGTTGTAAATACTAGTACACTGCGCTGATGTTTTGAGTGTCGATATGTTAGAACGGAGGTGCAGCAAAAGGAGAAAAATTCTCACAGCAAAACAATGTGTTTTCTACAGGTATGTGGGTTTTCCTTTAGGAAACCACATTTTTGATTAAGCACTTTATTGTCCAACCCATGGCACTTTTCTATTTTACCCAACAACGTGTCCCTGTTGTATATAATTCATTTGTAATCGCTCCCTGAAAAAGTCTTTGTGGTAGACTGTGTTTATTACATACTGATGTGAAAAGTATGAATGAGATTGTTGTTCTATATCGTAAAGGCTTCTCCCTTTAGGGCGAGTAGTGAATAGTGAGTTTATCCCTGGCGCGCATGCGCAGCACTGAAAACTTAAGTCCACGCCCACTAACTGTGGGCCCCGCCCCGGTCTAACCTTGTATAAATTGGGGTGAGACCGGTTGCTCGCTTCCCATTTTTCTTCAGCCATGAAGCAGCACAGAAGCTCCAACATCATTGTGCCTGTTCTGCCAGACCGGATACATTATGTCTGACAATCCTCACCCGCGCTGAGAGTCCTGCCCCGGCCCGGAGCCAAGCTCCGGGGGTCACGGAGCCTGAGAGATGCAGGCGGGCTGAGGCTTACGCTGGCATGGACGGTGACGGGTTTGCGTCTCAGCGTGTTTTCGGGTTGGACGAAGCCATTGATTTTTTCGATGAACGTGGACCTGAGTCAGCTGACTCCGCTCCCGGAGCTCAAGAGCAATATCCTCCCGCAGATCCCACCCTCGAGCCTGAGGGGTCGGACTAAACGGATACTCCTCTGGCCTCCACTCAGCCGACGGGAATTGGTGCCCTCGTGCAGTTGCTGCCAGGAATTATCCAGAAGGCGGCGACTTCCAAACAGCTGATGGTGCCATTTCCGCAAGCCGTGGCTACGCCAGATGACCTCATCGGGGTTGTCGCTCCGACATGAAGGTCCCGGCAGGACGCGTGCTGGCCCTGTTTCCCGGGGATCGACGCATACCTGGCCAGTTCAGCGGATAAGCCTGGCAAACTGAAGTCGCCAGTTCTCTCCTACGTCCCCATCACAAGGGTTGTGGCGATTTCCCACAAAGGGTTTTTCGCTTTACCTCCACTGGACCGAGCCTGGCTTCTGTATTCGGCGTGATGGTTAACCCGCTCGTGGGACGTCGACCTACACCACCCTCCCCTTCGAGCCAAATGGTGACGAGGCTGGCGGGCCGCATGCAGCAGTGTGCTGTCCAGGCGATAACGGCAGCTAATAATGTAGCGCTGTTATCGCACTGGTTGAACGCTAAGACCCTAGAGCCTGACCTCTTGACTGATAAAGCAGAGGATCTGACTCAAGCCACCAGCATGCTCCTGAGTGCCTCTGTCGTGGTGACGGCGTCCCACATCTCAGCCTGGCAGACGCTCATCAACCGATGTGTATGGCTGGATCTATCGAACCTTTCGGAGGGGCTGCGGAAGGAGAACCTGGAGGCTCCCATCAGTCCGGACAGATGCCGGCTGTCCCCTGCAGCCGATGTAGTCAAAGGGTTTGGGTCCTGAAGCCTTACCAGCCAGATATTTACAGGTCCTTGACTCAGCTTTTGCTACTGTGCAGGATGGGGAGGAGCTCTTTGTTCGATTCTGTGGTGAAAAGGGGAGGCATCCTACCAAGTGAAATGGAGAAACACTAAATTAAACAATTCTCTCTGGGATGATGGGATAACTCACTCATAACAAATTTACAACTTGAACAGAAGAAAGACAATCCCCCATCCTTCCCTTGGATCTTATTCGGGTTGCGTACAGAGGAGGAGACACAACTAGCAAGGGATACCTGAATGAAATAACACATCAGCTCATCCAAGCCACGAGTCCAACTGTATTCACAAACCGCTTGTACATGTGGTGCCAAATTCTCCCCTAAACATTCTCTCTCTCCACTCGGCATTCCTCACTTCAGACCACAGCTTGTCCGAGCCGATTAAACATGGACACGTACCACGGACACATGCAGACATCCCTCTCGTGCACACACACACACACACACACACACACACACACACACACAATTTCATCTCTACTCCAGAAACCCTTATTTAATCACTCAATTATCATACTCATCACTTGAACTGCTTCATGTTATGTCTTGTATGTCACTTTCTGGTGTCACCATTCCACAAATTAAAAAAAAATGTAAAAGGTGAAATGGTCACAGCCGCTGAGCTAAATCTTCAAATTTCAACTTGATCAGCCAGTCATTGTCCTATCAGGATGCTCTGAGGTGAATCTAAGCTCGAAACTCATCAGTTTCATATTTATAATCCTTGCCCTGATGTATATGTATGGTCATCATGTTTTGGTCCGACAGTTGAATTGACAGAGCGTAGCACACAATCACCTTCGGCCTTTCCCAGTGGTCATTAATATTTAGAGAAAAAGTCCACCAGGGAGACAGGATAGGCTGCATACTGGGTCATACACACATGAGAGTGAGATCCACAATGCTGGAGCTGTTTATTCAGAGGTGGCCTATTTACTGCATGCAGGCAAACTCAAGCGATTCAAATTCAAGACGAAGAAGAAAGGGAACGTGAGAGTGCAAGAGATTCACAGTAGGCATGTTCATTTCTGAGAATCAATATGGACGTCTAGAATGAATCAGGACACCCTGACATGCGAGAAGCCAAGAGGAATAATGTATGACTTGGCGGAGCGGAATATCCCCCAAGTATTACTCTGTATGGCTCTCACCTACCCTCTCTGTCTGATGTTTATTTAAACATGTTCCTCGGGCATACCGAGTCATACAGCATCTTAAGGTCTGTTTCAGTCACTCGCTCTCCCTCCCACTTTGTCTCTCTCTATCACTTTTCTCTCCATAATTCAGAACACTTGGCGAGTTGAGCCAGAATGAGTGTGTGATTGAAAGGGTTTCCTGCACAAATCCACAGCCCCCAAAAGATAATCTGTTTCCCATGTGATGGGTGTCAGAGGTTAACAGTTATTGGCAAGAGCTGCGTACCACCTGGGATGCTACTGACAATGACACAGGAATATCAATGTGGACTTATGTTGTCCCAATTGAAAATGAAATTGGCAGATGGGGACATATTCACTCTCAGCCTCCTACTAGTGGACAGTGCTTTTTTTATTCACTCCCCATTGCTCTTTCCTTAAGAACTGGATATTTCAATAGAAGACTGAAATTAAAACAGAATGTTATGTTTAGAGTCTCAAAGTTAAACGTATGGTTGGAAAGTTGTTTATGAAACACTTTTGATCTTCTTCGTTGAAATTCCTTTACATGTCCTTAAAACCTTTAATAAGGTAGTGTGACAAAAAGCTGTTCACTCTCATGGTTTGGCCACAACAGAGATCTCTTTGTGCGGATTCTTTGTGTCTGTTTGTGTGGATTTAGTTTTTTGGTTAATCTAAAGATAAACCAGTAATTCAGCTCCGCTGTCAAAGAAAACAAAGAAGATATGCTTATTTCAAATTTTCCTGCATGAGCAGATTCATAACTATCACTTGTCTTTGCGCTTAGCATATTGTAAGCCATCGGTAGGGAAACTCAGGCCTCCAGACTCTATATGTCCTGAATCACAGTCTGATGCAAATTCGGACAATTCATGAGTACAAATAAGCAACAAAATAATAAAAACATAATGTTTGATAACCATTGTCAACTCTGGTGTTTAAATAAAAAGCACTTTTTGCTGTTCTGGGTTTGTACCCTCATGGTTAAATGCACTTATTTTAAGTCACTTTGGTAAATTAAATTTAATGTAATGTTATATTGGTAAGTTCTCTGGTGAGTAAGCTAAAGGCAAAGTCGCTGAAACCTCAGTCGCTGTTGTGCATTAGTGTATTTGTGTGCAAACACTGTGTATTTTCCTATTGTGCAAAAACAAAATCCTGATACGACTGGATATGCGTTTGAGATTGCGAAACTCCTTCAGGCATTTGGCAAGAGGTCTCAGGACATGAAAAGTAAACAATAGGAACTTCATATATTTATTAAGCTGTTTAAACATAGAACCAGCTCATGTGCCTGACAAGTCAAAATGAAATCATTGAGCTGCAAAACAAGCTCAGAGCTCAGTTCAACAGCCTCCCTCTGAGTTCTGTTAACTGTTTGTACGTCCTGAGGATTTTCAGTGTCTGAGGAGACATGTACTGAAGTGAGCATCTGGGTTTTCGGACACCCTTCTGTTTTCAAAACAGTGCTGCAAAGAATCAGTTCACTCAAAAGTGATTGGTACAGACCTGGAAAACCATGTGCAAGTACCATCATCATCACTACCATTGGACACCAGACACGTCACCAAAGATTTGCAGTTCCAGCTAAAGTATCTTTCGAGAGGTTAGTTTAATAGGAGTAAATAAATACTCTTAAACGATTTTATAAAGATTTAAGTGCACATTCATAGGAAAAATAATCTCAAACCCTGTTTTGCTGAAGGAGACCCTGGAAATTTACCTCATTGAAGAAGTACCTGTTCTGACTTTGAGGAACGTGACTACATTGGAGGGGCCAGAATTGCTGTGAAATAGTTTGTGTTTACAGACAGGCAGACACTGTTTAAACCGGTTTACACCATCAGTGGAACAGCAATGAAAGCCATTTTGTGACGATAGAGAATATATAGTGTACAATTTATCATTGATAATAAACAATAACTTTCTATCAATACATGGAGGTCTAAAGGCATAGAACACAAAAGGGATTCTATAACTCAAAGTACATACATACACTGATATGGGTTAGATACTGTAGTTTCTAAATTTTGAAAATAATTGAAATTGGGAAATTAGAGACTTGCACCCATCAGCCTGCGTATTTCTGCTGCATGTTGTTAGACTGTTTAACATTAACACCCCTTCCCAGGTCTGTAATTATATTCATTTTGCTCAGTGATTCAGTATGTTCATGGAAATGAGCTCAACTGTCAAACAGCCCAGTTAAAATTAGCACACAGGAATTTGTGTTCAGCGGTCGGTTTTTTATTACTCATAATTCCACTCGTTTGCGGCGTGTGCTCCCCTGACTTTGAATCATCCACTGAAAAATGTAGCTGCATTTGACAGGTATTCATTTGGATTCCAGCACGGCTGTTTGAAGACATTTGCAAAATCTTGAGAGTATAACTCAGGAATGAGTGCGATACGAGCCACCGAGTCACAGCCAGCAGCCTGTCGGATGAGCACAGGCTACCTGAGTGACAAGACAAAGAGCTTGTAGCTCCAGGCCAGCAAACACTTGACAGACAAGACGGCAGCTTGTCTGTCAACAAAGTCGACAGCAGTCAACTAAATATGGAGAGCACAGTCTGCATCATAAAACAGGCATTTCTGACTCACATGCTAATACACACTACCAATGCTATTAACACTTATTTTCCTGCTGCTGCTGCAAATGCCACAATAACTATAACAATTACCATACTACCAAGGAAAAATTATGCTTAAAACTGTTTAAGCCATCCAACAAATCATTTATGCACAAGTTGTACCGATTATCCCGCAAGGGTCTCAGCGGCCTGGGGCCAATTCCAGCTTACATTGAGAGGGTACACCCTGGACTAGGTCTGTGTGATTTTTTTTCTCCAATACCAGTACCAAATCAAAAATGGTCATGGTACCTAAACGGTGCCAAGAAACCAATACTTTTTCACAAAACAAAGGTTAAAGATAAATAAATATGAAAGTTCGATTTAACATATGAACTATTAGTTTAAACTACAATAATTTAACAATAAAAAAAAGTTTCGATGCTTTATACAGTAAAATACTACAGCTCAAAACTGGACATTGCTTGACATGAAATCACGAAAGCAGTCAAACATGGAGCGTCCCTCTGCTTAAAAATGGTATCCATGTGTCGCCGGACAAAACCCCAGTGGACTGCAGGGTCACCACACAGAGAGGAACAACCATTCACTCTCACTTTCACACCAAAGGTTAATTTAGAGAGGATAACATGTAAACTCCAACTGGGGTTCTAACCAAGCACATTATTGTTGTGAAGCAACAGTATATGCCAAAAAAATATGGCACTAAAAGATTTTTAAAAAAACACACGGAACATTATCGATTCTGTGTTCATGTTTATCAGTGTTACAGTGATTCTGTTTACATTAGCATTTGTGTCAACATTAAGACTTGAAAGTTCTGATATATCTGACTGAAATAATATGTATTATTATATTGTGCACTATGAATATGCAGTTGTCTTGCCAATGCACCATATATTAGAGCTCAGAGAGCCAAATGATTCGATGATGTAAACACTATTTCCTGTCTCCACCATCTGTCCCACATGACATAAATGCAGCATTAATCCATTCAACCTTCAAAGAGCCTTGTAAAAATGATAGAGTGAATAATATTTTGATACTACTAAGTCTAAAACAAGATGAACAAATGTGGTATGTGTATTAATGGAAATTTACAAAGGCTTTCAAAGCAATCCAAGGAGAAATGCAAATTATTCTGTCTGACTGTTAAACACAAGCCATTGTATGCACTCTCAGCCATGTGTGACTGCTAAAACAAAAGCAGTCTGTTGGGATTGTAGGTTTCGCTTGGCACATGATTAACAAGTTATTGCATGACAGCAACAGCATGAATCCACTCAGATCCAAACTGGACACAGTCTATTCTGTGCTTTAGTTTTAGATGTGGTTTCAAACTGGAAAAAAACATGGTTATATTTGGAAGACATTGAAGGTTTTCACCCGAAACATCCCTGCATGTCACCTGTGCTCAGTACTAATGCTTAGCAATAACGCTGTAAGGCTGCTGGAATTATTTGAGGTTCATGAAGATATCTCACTCATTCTAACACTGCTTTCCCTCATTCACAGAATTCTGGAAAATGTTTGGAGTTTCTTCTGCCAGGCCCTAGTAAAAACACTGAACAATGTCTGAATGAGCCCTAGTGAGAACACAGCAGGAGATGAGGGTGTTATTTACGTTTCCGCCCAGCAACGGTTGCAAAAAATTTAATAACCCCCTCCCCCCCCAAAGAAAACAATTATTTCAGGATTTAAAAAGTGTTGCCATACACCCACAAGACACAGGTGAAGATGTGACAGGTTGCAAATGACTACCTTACATCCTGCCTCCACATGCTGTGCAAGCCCTTACCGAATTCAATTTATGTTGTTGTGAATGCGTCTGAGTGGAGAATCTCCTGTTGCGTTGTTCATGTGTGAAAGGCAAACACCGGAGAAAGGCCAAGCCCAACTGTGCGGATATCCTTGTCTTATAAAGACTTTACTGTCTAGTGAGGAGTTCTATATCGTATAGGCTTCGCCCTTTAGGGCTATCGCTAGTGGGTTTATCCCTCGCGCGCATGCGCAGCACTGACAACTTTAGTCCATGCCCACCAACGGTGGGCCCCACCCCGGTCTCACCTTGTATATATCGGGGTGAGACCGGCCGCTCGTCTCCCTATTTTCTTCAGCCATGAAGCAGCACGGAACATCTAACATCCGCTTGTGCCCGGAATGTCAGACCGGGTACATCATGTCGAACGATCTCCACCCTCGCTGCAAGTCCTGCCTCAGCCCGGAACACGCCGGTCTGGCGCTCACCCCTGGAGCCAACTGTGCGTTCTGCAAACTCCTCGAGGAGCCCGAGAGACGCATGCGAGCGGAGGCGTACGCCGACATGGACGGAGAGGGTTTTGCGTCACAGCGTGCCTTCAGTTTGGACGAAGCCATCGAGTTCTTCGAACGTGGACCGGAGTCGGCTAACTCCGCTCCCGGAGCTGAAGAGTCCAATTATCCTCAAACAGATCCCCCCCTCGAGCTCGAGGCGTCGGATGACGACTTTGGTTCACCGCCAGCTCCCACTCCGCTGACTGGCATCGGTGCCGGTCTCACCCCGATATATACAAGGTGAGACCGGGGTGGGGCCCACCGTTGGTGGGCGTGGACTAAAGTTTTCAGTGCTGCGCATGCGCGCGAGGGATAAACCCACTAGCGATAGCCTTAAAGGGCTGCGCCTATACTCATAGAATCTAGAGTTACAATACATAACTAAGGTTTCAGACTTTTTACCTCTGGAGTCATTTAGGCCTCATGAGTGAACAGATGTTAAGCTGCATATTGGGAACCTCAGGACAGGATTATCCTAGCTCTAAGTAGTTAGCTTCTTTCCTGCTACATCCACACTAGGACATTTTAATTTTAAAATGAAATCTCTATCCCCCCAGATCTGTGTTTTAACTCAGTTTCAGAGATAGTCTAAGTCCATACTTACATCTTAAAATGCATATCACATGAATATTCATATGCATCTGCCATGCAGGTGCCAGTTTTAACAGGAAGCACAGTGTCCACTTGGGAGACAGTTGCTCATTTGCATAAACAATTACAAATTTGAAAAAGGAGTGGTGACAAGTAGGAACTGGGATTTATTTTCCTGGAACAGTTACTGGCAGGACGTGTTAGCTTTATATCCACTGCTGATAGTTGAGTTGTTGGAGGAAATCAATGCCGGTGACTGTCATTTCCAAAAGTCTATGTTTCGTTCAGGGATGTAGTTTGTTTCTCAAAGATCTTCCTGGGTTCTTTCATATAATCCTAACATAAGGTTTAACAATGCTGTTTTGCTTATTGTTCTTATTCAGTTTTTTTGTGTTTTTCAGTTAAAGGCCCGTCTGGTTAACCACCTGCTTTAGCACTTTCCCTTCTATCCTCATTAGCCTGTTCTGACCCCAGTGGTGTAGAGTTCTGATTAGGGGTGTTCCAGTGTGTAATAAGAATCAAGTTGTAAATATTGGCTTATGTGTTTGGGTTTTCTGCTGCTCCTTTTATACAACAGTGCTTAATATTTACACTCTTTTTCTTCTACAGCCTAATTTCCACATTGGCTTGCAAGTGGTATTTCAATAATTTGGCAGAGACTATTTTTGATTCTGGATTTATATGTTACTAAGTATTAAGTAATATGCATGAAGTGCTGACACAAAACTGCTGTCACCTTAGGAGAAAGACTTGTGGACTTACTTGCAGCCCGCTGGTTCTCAATAATAGAAACCTAGAGACTGTAGCTTGAGTCTGACTTTGATACTGTGACGTAGCATGGAAATCTCCATGTCCTCACTTTCCTCTAACTTTCATCCAGACTAAAACAATTCTATTACATTTATATTAACACTTACTAATACTTAAACAAATTTTCACGTTGAATTAGTTCCTTCAGAATTTCTTTAAGTCAAAATCTGGGTCCATGCTGTGCAAGTATACACATTTGATTTGGATTTCTATGAAGTAAACTGCCTGAATATAAAAGACTAATATCCACATCTGGTTTCAAAAAGTCCCATGCTACAATGTTGGCCTTGTCCTTTGTTTGAACTGCATGATATGGAGCGGAAGAGGATCAGAGGTAGTGAAGAAAAGAGGATGAAGGGAGGGAGGGAAAGGATGAAATACAGATAAAGCAGAGGGAAGAAGAGGTGTGAGTTGGGAACAGAGGGAACCAGCAACCTGAAAGCGTGAAGGGCAACATCAGGCTGCTTAAAGTAATTGTGAATATTGATTTAATTAACAATAAAATATGTTGACTCTCACTCTTTCTGACGCCTTCACACTCTCCATCCCTTGATGCCTTCTCTCAGGTATTAATTTTTTAGCAGTGTCGTGTTTTGGGAAGCTGGTTATTTTGTTCAGAGGCGAAATTACAATGGATTCCTGAATCAATTTTCACCCATCAATTATTCACATGTGACCAGGCTTCATTATGCATGGAAATGTTCTCAGCTCTCTGTTTCAAATTGTGCCTTCGCAAGTGTCGCTGCAGGTTTGTCTGTTTATGTCCACTTTGTACAGTTAGATGCTATGTGATCATCAAAGAACACAAGTGGATGTGTGTGTGTATACATGTAGATTTGTAATGTTGTTTGACTGCAGGTCTCTCAGTTACTGTGCGTCTGTATTAGGGTTGCAAAGGGGAGGAAAATTTCCATGGGAATATTCAGCTCGGGAATTTTGAAAAAAAAATATACACAAATTAAACGCTGAGCACTAAAAAAATCATTCAAAACTCTCTTTTAAAGAGGTATGGAATGCAGCAGAAGCTGCATGTTGAATTTCAACCCTGCACTGTGCATTTCTCCATCACATGCACAGATAATTGCCAGCATCCTGCACATTACAGCAGGGCTATTGAGGCCTGCTGTAGTGTGCAGGACTAGTCAGGTAAGTTTCGATGATATTACTGGGGAAAATATGTTAGCATGCTGATTGAGGATTGTTCATCTGTCCATCTAGCCTATTTCTATTCATTTATCCATCAATTGTAAAATATTTTTAAGGATGATTCCAATTGGCCAACTATTTATTTCTCTGGCATTGCTTTAGTGTTTTTTTACAAGATTTGTTCTCATCTTATTCTACAGAGCAATGCTACGTGCACTATCACATGTGTGGAGACATTTCACCCCAGCCAATGTAGAAGGAAAGGCTTTGTACATTTGCAAATACTGTGCAAAGACCTATGTTAAGAATGACACAAAGATCCAGAAGCATATAATCAAGTGCCCAAAGTTTCCTCAGGGCTCAAATCGGCCTATGACAAAACAAAATGTTTATATTTATGTCTGTATATGACAAGGTAAATACAGTTAGTATATATTACCCACACAATTTCCAGTTTATTCCCGTTAATTCCCATATATTCCCTTATATTCCCGTTAATTCCCATGGAAAGTTTCCAGCTTTGAATATTCCCGGAATTTTGCAACCCTGGTCTGTATTCACCTGATGTGAGGAGAGTCAACTCCCACATGTATTCAGTGTGGAGCAGCTGTTGCTTGTGAAAAAACACCACCTCCCTAAGAAACACGTTTTATTTAATGCAGTGGCAGAGACTGATTGGTTACATATATTTATTCGCTGTGTTGTTATTATTCCGGCTTTGTAATAACCTAATGCTCCCTTCTGTAAGACTTCAGGAAGTTGATTAATCTTTAGTGACTTCCAGCACTTATACTTGTTTGAATACAGGCGGCCATCTGAAATCTGCGTATTTTCAGTTCAGCTTTTGTATTTGCTGACTTTTTTGTGTCTGTGGTCCAAGGCAACTTTGTTTTTTTCCCCCATTTTTTGGAACTAAATGGAAAAAATTGTATGATCCGGACCAAACAGAGTGTGAAACCTCCTTAGAAAAAAAAACATTAGGTATTATTGGTAGTATTGAAGGTCCTCTGTGGATTAATAATATGTATAACATACAGTATAACCATGGTCCATCCAATAGAGATATTTCAGTTCAAAGAAAAGAAGCTATTGCATCTAACACATTAATTTGTCAATAAATTCACATGTTTGTTTTTTGCCGGATGCTGACTAGAACTTTAAAAATCTCACCGGCAAGATGAAAATCTCATGCACACTTAGGTATCTGAAGTGATTTCTGCTTAAAGCCAACTTGTCTAAGTCTTAGATTCTCATGCAGTAGACCCGAGCCTGTGTGATATGAAAGAAGAATTTCTACC